>NMRA01000355.1:186327-268531 GCA_002633005.1 Phoronis australis | reverse complement strand
TACTTTTAGGTACAATGGACTCCATGAATTCATTTAATTAGTGTTGCCATAGCTACATGTATAAAACATCAAAATCTGTGGCGTTCTTGTGATTTTATTAGAAATCGCGGATTCCTAACGAAGGTTTCTAGTCAAAGATTTGTGTGAAATTGAGGAAGCAACTTTATCAGGTTTTTCGTTGCGAGGTCGCTTTGAAATTTCCTGACGCGAGGTTATTATGTACAACGATAATCGACTCTCCACCATCTTGAGCAGACTTACTCATTTTATCCGCAAAAAGACAGCGACCGGATGTTGATGAAGAAAACCCTTTTCTGAGATGGCCACACAACATCATCATGTAAAATTAGTATTTTGGTTCAGGTTTTGGGTGGAGGTCTATCCCTTTACATTTAAAAAAATAATAAGGCGAGTATGTGTTCCTATTTGCACACGAAACGTGTACAATGCAGTGGAATGCATAGGAATAACTTTATGCAATGCAATGCAATCCAAAGCAATGCGATTTTGTGCAATGTAGTTAATGCAATACAATGCAACTTTATGCAATGCAATGCAATGCAATACTTTGTGATACAAGTAAGCAATAGACAATAAAAAAGTAACCATTATATACCTGGACATACCTTGGAAGACTGGCACATGGAATCAACGCGATAAGTGTTTTTAAACAAATAAACATCGGTCCTACCCATCATCACTCCACAGAATATAACTTGGTGAACAAATGTAATTGAGTCACGTGAGCATGTTATGGCGCACTCATAGCAAAGCAACGGTATCGATAACACAATTTCATTTCAAGTCAATTGAAATCTCAGAAACACTGCTGGCTTTCTGAATTATATTTTGTTTTAGTTTTATACAGCTTTTGTTTTTATTCAACAAAAGCAAAACGCAAAGTACTATTTCTTATAGCTCCTTGTGCAAAAGTGGACGTTTTTACAATTGCACGAGCGCATACAATAAACAGCTAATGAATAGTTCGAATGCACATCTCAAAATACCACTTCGATAACGACAGCAAATGTCTTGCACATTGTAGTTATATAGTCATGTCAACAAGTGCTCGATGTTGACAATCAGCGCTGCGCTGTCAATGACGTAACAAATTAACATTGCAACAACAGTCATTTGCAGCAAAATCGGTCAACAAAGGAATAGCGTTAACGGAAAATCTCGAATAATTCAAAACATAGACGTTGCAGCGAAAACTGGAAGATATCATTTGAAAGCCCGTTCAAAATTCTATCCAAATGGATAGTTTCGCAAAATTCGTAAAATTTTGCATTTTTTAAATTAAAAGTCAAATAACTCAAAAAATGGTAATTCTAAAAAAACTGTCACGAATTATTTGAAAGCATATACCCCAGAGAATCCACATACAAAAATTCACGTCATTTGTCTTCATGTTTAAAATGCACCCCAGCACGACTGAAAATGGGTCAAAATGCGCCAAATCCGCCATCTTGCAAGCGAGTTCCGGTTCCGCAGCATTGGATAATAACATGTCGTAAGAAACTTAAACGTGAAAATTTTCGAAGCAATTGGTCTTATTATGCGCCCTGTACAGGACAAAACGTTTTTAGCCCGAAATCGAGGTGCGCATGCGCAGTTTCTGATATTTCCCCCATCTTTGACTGGAAGTTCATGATTTTGTGCGTATTGATAGTTCTTGTCTGTTTCTATATTAGTACCAATGTACGTCAAAAATGTGGCCTCTATGAGTATCTGAACCTGAAACCGCAAACAAAATGGCCGCCATGTCCGCAATCTTGGAACGGATCATGACCAAAAACAACAGGTTCCAACATTTCCGAAGCTACAAGTTGTGTGCAAATTTCTTGTGGATCGAACGAAAATTATGACCTGTAAAGAGCGAACAAAAAAAATTGACGCCAGAGCAACAAACTTTGCAAAATTTCTTTCGCCAAGTAAAAATACCGCATCACCGAGTCAATTTTCAAAAGAACCCAGACCAGAACCACATATGATGGCCTAGCAGAAAAAGTTGATTAGGTGTTAACGCTCTTGCAACTACGTTGTTGATAAATGGCCGTTAGGTGTCATCCGTCATTTACTCTTGCAGCTTTTTAAACTAGTGACAGCTGTAAGCCTGAACGAACTGCGCGGGTGACTTTCTTAATTTGTCAGCTTTAAAATGATCGCAAATACAACTTGACAAGGTCTGATTGATATCCCAGTGACGCAGTTTAAGCTTGTAGTTTGACAGATCTATTACGACTGCAGACAAACTGTGTTGCCGCATTTTTTCTACAGCGATTATATTTTCGACCCTCTCTTTATACGCACAGACAGCATAGTGCGTATTGCAGCAGAACAAATTGACAGGTAGACAAAAGTCTTGGGAAAGGGTTTTAATCCTTCATTCACACCATGGTCATAAATGCTTGAATTCGATTACCAACATTTTTGGTATGATATTTTAAGAATTTCTTCTTCAATTTGTGTACTTTTAATCAAGAAATAAACGCGAAAATTAAAAAAAAGTTTTCTGTGACGTCATCTGTGGATCCGGTCTCCGCAAATGTGTTGTTCTAGGCCACCCGCGAGACGTTAATAAGTGGTCTCGATAACCGAGTTCGACAGAGTATTATGAAAAGTTGCTTGTGCGGAGGATTCAGTAATAGCAATCAGACAAATAATATTTCAGTTTTTGCGTTTCCAAAAGACCCTAAGATCGCCTAGAAATGGCACAGATTCGTGCGTCGGACACGGGTATGGCAGTACACGTTGGAGCACGGGATCTGTTCAGAGTCAGTCTTCTTGAAGATTTAGCTATAAACTGAGCCGCAAAACAACATCCTCTGCTTTCTTCTTGCTTTATTACCACTTCACCAATTAAGGTTACGTATAACTCTAAAATAAATCACAGAAAATACCATCTTAAAAATGTGGCCTGTGCATGCAACAAAACATGTGAGGGTTTCAAAAAATAAATACGAACAGTGGTTGTCACGTTTGGATGGGCGCAGGTCGCCACATGACTGGAATTAATAGTTTTCGGTGCGAAGGTAGACTGAAAATTGGATATTCACTTTGTTAATCTCTATCGTACGCACTCAGGTACGCTCAAACAAAACTTGTGACGTAATACAGGTACCTATGCTGCAGCTAATTGGTGCGAGGCCTCGACTTGTGATGACGTCAGTTGGGATTCAATAACTTTCTGTCTCTGGAGCCGGCTGTAACTTTTTAACTTGGTAACACTTACTAACTCGTGCCTAAGAAATCTGACAATGCTCCGGAACTTTTCACCAATTCTGACATTCTTGAACTTTCCGGAATCTACGGAAAAAATTTTCTAGCATGTTGGTCAAGGCCCTAGGATGTTCCAGACTACGGTTTTCTGACAATTGTGATGACCTGCGTATCACTCATTAATTAAGCAGATAAGGAAAAACGTGCATTCATACACCGGAAGTTCAGATGTTACCAGAATACAGTAGGAGGGCTTCTTAGTACGGTAACATCCCCCTTTTACCAAAAGCAACAAACAAAAGAAAATTTATCAAGTAATACAAAATTCGAAGAGAATTGGTTAAATGTATCTTGCCGGCTTGTTGACCTTTCTAACTTATCGGGTCTTATACGATGGAGTCGCAGGTGGAGGGGTGCTGGCTAGGCAGACATTTAGGTAGGGCTGTTTGTTGGACGTTTTGTCTTCATCAGGCCAAGACCTGGAGATGTAGCAGGTGGAATTGGACGAGTGTTGTCGGTTACCCCTGAAAGTACGTCTATCTACATGTACATTTTGTAGTATGTATTAGCGTNATTCATACACCGGAAGTTCAGATGTTACCACAATACAGTAGGAGGGCTTCTTAGTACGGTAACATCCCCCTTTTACCAAAAGCAACAAACAAAAGAAAATTTATCAAGTAATACAAAATTCGAAGAGAATTGGTTAAATGTATCTTGCCGGCTTGTTGACCTTTCTAACTTATCGGGTCTTATACGATGGAGTCGCACGTGGATGGGTGCTGGCTAGGCAGACATGTAGGTAGGGCTGTTTGTTGGACGTTTTGTCTTCATCAGGTCAAGACCTGGAGATGTAGCAGGTGGAATTGGACGAGTGTTGTCGGTTACCCCTGAAAGTACGTCTATCTATATGTACATTTTGTAGTATGTATTAGCGTGGATCTGATGTTGTCGACGATAGGCCTATACATGTAGTTGCTGGGTGTAAATACCCAGGATGCTGGACTGTAACCTGTTGTCTGACGTGAGGAGGCGGTAGGGTCGCTTGTAAGGGCACACAGATCAAAGTAGAACTTTTGCTTGTATTGGCGTCGGCGCAGCTCTTCTCGAACTTAGTCAGGTTTTCAAAAGTCGTCGGTTGCTGTTGTGTACATTTGTATGTTGTTTGGAAAACAGCGTTGTGTCGAGCTTGCGACCCATAAGACGTTCTGCCGGACTTGGTATCGTAGTAAAGACTGGACTCGAGCGCCAAAACAACAGGGTAAAGTGAGGATCCGTTTGTGACTGTTGGCCTTTTTCAACAGGCTCTTGACTGTTAGAACTTGGCGTCCGTTGCCTTGTGGCAATTAAGTGAGGGCAGTTTAGTCTTCAAGGAAAGTCACTCAGCGACTTAATAAGATTGTGAAATATGTAAAAAGCGCAAAAATACCTCTATTGCCACAGGTTGTGGGTCGAGGGGGTCGTGGGTCGTGGGAGTTGTGGATCGAAGGGGTGGTGGGTCGAGGGAGTCTAGGAGGTTTAGAACGATACTCATCAAACTTGTATCAACATTTAGACCAGCGTAGGTGCATGCAAAATCTGAGAGTCAACCGACACTCAGTTTGCCGTTTCAGCCGTTTATGTGAACAACACTTTAATAAACGTCAGTTCTTGCGTCATTCTCCGCCTTTTGTAACAAAAGAAGTGTGTCGTCCTTTTGAAAAAAAATAATATTATGCTCGAGACACGCGCACGCGCCATTTCTTTAATTCTTTGCGACATCTCTAGGGAGATGATGGCAGCTTCGCAGGTGCAAAGTTTGTTCTGAAATTCGGTTTGGTGGTATTAAAAGACTAAAAACTTATAACGAAATGAAACCAGTTTGTGTAATTTGTTGTGACATGTAAGCAATCTCGTGGAAGAGCAGCTGAATGAAGAAACGGCGAGAAAATACTGTACTGGCCAATAGTTGACGCAATATTTCCTGGCGCCGAAAGCCGACACAAGAGATCAATTTTAGCAACAGAATAATTACGGTAGAACGCCAGTCTTTGCCAACACCAGTAAATAAATTTGTTAACTTATGGAACAGTGTACTTTGTAACGACACTAATTTTGTGTCGGATTTTACTAAGTCAGTTTTTTATCCACATCGTCGCAAAGCTGTATATTTGATATACAGTTTCGTACCAAGGCTATCGCTATGATAGAACCTGTCACTTCTACTGTGTACAATGTATGTTCGTGGCTTCCTCACTTTACCGTGCCATGGAATGGTGTCTAAAAATCGCTTAAGGGGGTGGGGGTGTCAAACACAATTTATTCAACATTTCTGTAGGTCCTTCCTCAAGCCAAGATAAGGCAGTACAGACAGTGCAGCCAACTTTGATTTATATACGGGCCAAATAAAAATCGTATGTCTGAACAAACGTAACATTCCGTTATATCAATTTTATCGCCAGTTTCTCCACCTACGTTACAGATTGGCTCAAAATCGTTCTCAGCATCATGATATTATCTCTTATTTAGTCAACTTCACAAGTGATCAACCAGACGTTTTTACAGTGCGCTGTTTTTTCAACGTCAAAACGATACCTAATTCAAAATGTTGCACCTTAGTAAATGCATAGGCGTTTGAAACGTCAATTTTTTGAAGACCTGGAACTTCCTGTTCATCGTATAAAAGATAAGGGCTATGGTTCCTGAACTTACGTCATAATGTCAGGTGACTGTTTTATTTTTCGAGTTGAACAACGTTGATTAGTATTTAACAATTCATAACGGACGTGATACATATTTGTAATCATACTGAGAACCTTAATTATTTACTGACGATATATTTCGTGAAAATCATTTATATTTTAAACAAATCATTTAGTAACCGCTTTGTTCTTTTGCCAGCAAAATATTTGGACAAATTAAGCATTTTGCAAACAGGACAAGGGGGGGAGGACTATTTTGCAACGGCATCTAGGACATTAACTTCTTCTACTTGTTAAGCTCACAACAGAAATAAAATTTGTGACAAACTAAAAAGCTGACCTGATACCTTTTTACTGAGTTAAGAAAATTTGGAACTATTCCCTCTAATTGCCTTTACTAAATCTGCAGCGGGGAGAAGCGGGGGCGGGGGTTACACCCCCTATACAGTCTTAAGTTACGCCCACGTAATCAGTAACAGACTCGCTCATCGTGAAATCCAAAATCTTGTATTGATAACGTTCTTTGTGTTGTACTTTTTCATCGTAACCATGGAAACAAACACAATTTTATCTTAAAAGCTGCTTTGGGAATTAATAAAACGCAGCAGCTGTAGTTTTGCGTTTCCAATTAAATACCTTGCTGTGACAGAAGTGCAGAAATTTTGACAGACAACATGCAGGTTACAAAATTAATGTAAAGTTGCTCACTATAAATCATGTGATAATTGGTCAATTATTTTTAACTCTAAGAAGTGCAAGACACGGCTGTACACGCCATCTCACTTTGTTATAGTTTAAGGTGTGTAGGACCATAATAACAAGTCCGCACATTTAGTCAAATATCTACAAAATTAAACTTAACATAGTAAAATAGCTGTATTTTCAAAGAAGGAAGCCTTTAGGATTTGATATTTTATTCAACTTTATTCTAATCTAGCATGTCTTTTTGACAAAAAGTTAGCAAAAAAGCATCGTTCATAACAAACAACAGAATCAAGTTCACTCGACAGTGTAGCATGTGAATTTCTTGAATCCGACTCCCCTTCTAGAGTTACGTAAACAATCTGTAATAACGGTCTGTGTCAGCCTAGGAGTGGCACGTATTCATCAACTTGACTCGCGTACTGGGATTGTCTTCATCATACATCAGTTTCTGTCTGATTTCAGCGTCCGATATTAGCATATTGAGATGACACGTTCTATGAGCTTCAGTTTACGTTTAAAAGGCACGTGTATCTATCCGGTAATGCAACGAAAGCAAATCTTACTCTTGTTAAGCGCTGTTCACACTGGCAACATTACAGCCTTCTGTAACTTTTCCAGACGTTAGGGGTGCTGAACGTGCGATAACATCTGGCTCTTTTGTTAACTGCCCAGCTCAGTCTTTTGTCCCGTATGATAACAAGCAGGCCAATTATCTCCCAGGCTTCAATGGAAACGTATGGTGGTAATCCGTTTGGACAGAATAGATTGTCTTAACTTCTGTTGTATGGGGCGATTTTGGTGATTCAAAAACGGAACATGTTCAGCATTTGACGAGAAATTCAGAAATGCTATTGGTTTAAGCTAAAATATGTTATAACTTAACTTTCATTTTTATCAGCCCAGCCCAGTCAGGCTAGATACGATCTGATCGGAGATTAGAGCAATTATCGAACAAAAGAGCGCAGGCCCTCCAACCATAAATGCCAGAATGGAGTTAATCAGTCGTGTAAGATATTGGCTACGAGGGTAAACTTCCCAACAACAGAATTGAACAAGTTGGGAGCAACGGGATGTCGCCTTCACGAGCTAGAGTTTAATTAAGTTTGCAATGAAACGTTTGGCAATGTGCATCAAAAAACAGCAACGTCCGAGTTTGAACGTGCCGGTGACGTTGGGACTTACATATGCTATGTCACATGAAGTTGTGAATAAGCAAATGAAGTACTAGTTTACAAACCATAGGCGGATTTAGGGGGGGGGGGGCTGCCGCAAAAAGTAAAACAGCAACTGCGTCGGGAAATGTTGAGTTTATTAATTAACCCCTGTAATTAAAATTATATGGCTGAAACAAGATTTAAATGTGTGCAGTTTTAGTGTTTGTGGGGGGGGGGGTGTGTGCTCAGATCCAATTTCAAGTGTCAAATTCGGAACACGGCGCAATAGTAACGGAATTATGGCTAAGTATAGGCTCTCCCGCGACATTCCTTAACTTAAGACGATTTCCAAAGCAATCGCGTCATTATTGCCAATACAAAAAACGGATTTGGTCTTTTGGGCAATTGCAGACTATTTCAAGTACAACAAATTTGTTACGATCTGATTGCAAAAATATAAAACATGTAATAAGCATTACAAAAAGAAGGAGGTTTCGCGCGCAAACGCTGTGGACTATAAACAAGTAGGTCTATTAGAATCAAATTAGGAGTTAAATTGTGGTGGTGCAGCGTATACATATCTTTAACACAGTAGATATGCGAAATGTCAGCGCGTTTGAAGCTGCACATTTGGTATGAAAAGCATGCCTTTATCGACTGCTGATACATAATATTATTTAAAAAAGGTGTGTGCTGTATGTTGCCTCTTCAACCAATCACAAGCTCCGAAGTTGAGAATGCACGGATGTTGCTTGTAGTTGTTTTCCTCAACGGTGATTTTTGTGACCTAAATTTGGATCAAACTTTATGATGCTAAATCAATAATCATTACTAAATTGACGTGATGACACACTTATTACTCTGACTTTTTACCGTAATAAAAATAAGTACACGCAATGTCGTCATTATCATCAATCACGTTTCAATCCTTTCCATACAGTGTAACATTTTCGTCAACTCGCGAAGTATGTTCCATCCGGGAACGTTTGTAAACGGGTAGGATTAATCCTTTTTGAACATCGAATTTAAAGGTTTTAAAAACAAAGTTCTTTGTTGTTTTATTCCGACATATTTCTGTTACACTTCCCTTCTCCTCCACAGAAGTATTTCTCGATACCAACACTCTCCTCACCCAACGCCCCCACCTGATGTTCTCATGCGCAATTGTTCCCAGGTCGACTATCGTTGTTTTCCATGGCTAATGTTACCCCGTCTGTATGTTCTCCCCTCCCGCCTTTTCCAATAAGGCCGTATTTGGCAAAGTTTTGAGTTTAATTTGAAGCCGTAGCTAGTACTTCAAATCTGAAATATTGAGACAAATTTTATAAGTACAACAAGGCGTCTAAACCAAACGATTTTTTTGTTGGGGGCGAGTTTAATGCTTTTTTTGTACATGTTGCGGTGTTTTCACAGTTGTAGTCACATGTGTAGCGTATATGTAACTAAGACCCCATAGAAACTACAGCGATGAGTTGCACAAAACTTAAAAACCAATGGACAAGCGTGGTTGTTTCATGACGGCAAGAGTAGCGTTCAACAGTCGCAACGTAACACTTGGCAGTCGCCACGTTACGCATGGTAATGTGACGTCACAGTTGCTATCCTGCGTATAACGTTTATGCAACCTAACCCAATTCATAATTACTGTTTAAATGCTGGCCACGTACATGTTAGCACGTTACAGCATAAAGTAACTTATGAAAATTAAGCCAGAAACTGGCATTTATGGTTATAAGCTTTCTGCCTACTATGTACTTTTAATTAGTAGAAGTTCTCGGTTTTACAACGGAAGAATACATTTTAGATGGATGGCCTTGAGTTCTTGACGTTATTAGACGATAATTTTAATTGTTTGATCGTCAACAATATCATTATCTCATTGGGGTTAAAATTGGACTGGTTCCCGTTAACATTAGTGAAAGTGGCCCACTTTAGCGGCCTTGTCAAAATAAAGAAATAAAAAACGCAGTCGTCTTACATTTAAAGCAAATTGCATGTTCATGTCTTGGGCTTTCAAATTAGTATTACTATTGCACTGGGACACTTATGTTTTGCTTTTGTATAATTCACTGCATGAAATAGACAACGTAACACTTTCAGTTTCACGTGTACGTGTGGTGTGGGAATTGGAGCTTTATAACGGCACACATTTATATAATAGAAGCCAAAAGTCTCAATTTGTGGACGTGCAATGGTGCATTGGTGCATGTAATCTTGTCTTGATTATATTCTACCCCAGAAATTCAATTTTGAAAGAGATTTTACGCAAGGAAAGCCTTAAGTTTAACCCTTTTCATTTTCAACAATTTTAAAGGATCACTATCTTGCTGAAAACAAAGGAAACTTAACCAAATGTTGTTTCATGACATCTATACACCACAAAAATCTAAGAAAAACAACTAAATTCTGCTTAATAGTTATTCTTGTTGAGAAATTCGTGAAATGAAGTTTCACTTGTCCGCCATGCTGTGTGCTCAAAAGATGAAGAATCCACGTACTTTTGCTATCCACTTTTCCCTCTTTAGACATTAAGCGGAATAGTCAACGTTTGTTACGCTAAGGTATCTCCAAGTCTCAGTCTCTTCAATCGATAATTCAAATCGCCACTTAAGAAGGACGGAAACAATCTTATGTGTGGGAAATGGTCTGTATAAAATCGTGGATATTCCGACACTAAATCATTTCTGTTGTATCGTCTGATGGACGAAACTTTTTGACTCACATTAGAAGAATCTAAGAGCTCTGAAACTGTAACCAATAGCAACACTTAGGACATGGGACTGATATCAAGGCTGAGTTTAGGATTTTGGACCTAAATAACGGAAAGTTTTGTTTTAATGAAAAGAATATGCTATGCGCGTTCATACTGGAGTAGCATCTGTCGAAGTGTGAAGAAATGAAAAGAATCACTTCCTATTTCACTGTTTGAAAGCAGATTTAAAAAGCAATACCTTATTTTAATGAAATTTACAAATCCGTTGTCCGAGAAAAGGTTATTGTTAAGTTTTGTTTGCAACTTACATGTACCAGAGGTCTGCTGCCATCAGAGTTGAGTAGAGGCCTCTATTGATGTTCAGGAAATCGGTCTCATACAACCAAACAAAATTCAGTGGCGGATTTAGAGGGCGGGAGGGGGGGGGGGCAAGGGCGCAATGGACTGCCTAAAATTACCCCAGATTCCATTTGGCAGCTCGGGGGTGAGAATGTCTGAAGGCAAAATCCTGGCTAATACTTTGCCCTGCCCCCACAAAATCCTGGATTCGCCCCTGAGAATGGCTTTGAAGGACTCATACTGCTATCACTAATTAGTGACTAAGGATTTCGAATCAACGTTTTTTTAAAGTTGTTTACCCGACTTGCTGGATCATGAAACTTACAGGATATAGGAGATAAAAATAAATGACCCTATACACATACATCCAATTTTCTTGTTGATTTGTTCTCGGGTATTCAATAGCGAAAACTTTACAAGTCAGATATTGTATACATAAGCTGACTGCCATTTCACGTCATTACTATTTATGTAGAGAAGTCGCTGCAAATGCTAACCAGTCATATTATCTCTACTTGAAACCAGATACGATAGTTTCGCACCTAGAAAATGACACTATCTTGTTACACCGCGGTCATTAACAGCAATGGCAAGCCGTCAGTTTTGTTTTTTGATTACCTTTTCTGCTTCATTTTTCCGCAAATTGTCCCTGTGCCAAACTATTTTTGAGCGGACTCACGAAATTTTTGTCGATTTCCACGACACGGTGTCTGACAGTTCATGGTGCGCCAACACGTGTACCAGACAGTCTCGCCACCTGGTGATTGCACGCCACCACGAAACCCTGTGCTGGACACCGCATGCCCAACAAAATCTTGAACATTTCCACCGGACAGTATAATGGCATCCTTACCAAACAGTATTTTCCACTTCTCCAGAACAGATCAGTTGAGATGACTGATTAGAACACGCATTGGGTCCCAATCGGATTTCAGCAGGCGTGCATACATTTGTGCGTTCAAAAGTTAATGTTTTCCTGTTGCCGTGACGCCTTCACGGGCAGGGGTTGAATAAATAACGGGGACGCGACTAGTTTTGTGACGTCATCACAGCTCCTTAAACAGAAAAAGCTCATTAACATTCCCGCTACTAAGTTGCATGCTGCGTTGCTATGCAGTTTGTAACGAGCCAATGAGAGGATGCGTTGGATTTAACATTGATATTGGTTTTGACTGAACGTTGGAGGGAATTATAGACAATGACAAAATTTCCAATGACACATGCAGGATTGTTTGTACGTAAAATGGGTCAACTTCTCTGGATCAACACACACGTGACTACGATTGTTAGGTACAATGGCTAGTGTAAAGGGTAATTCCGAGCTATTTCGTGTCAAAGCCCATTTTTAATTTCTATTTGGTATTTACTAGTTTCACGACATCACTTAATTGAATGTAATTGCTCTATGAAACGCATATAGGAACTCAGAAGCGTTAAATTTTTAATTATCTATTCATATGCATATTTACTGCTTGTATCCGCAATGAAAAGTTCTCCTATTGGCTCAAGAAGCTTGAAAACTGATTAATAAATTCTTCAGTTGAAAACTTCATTCAAGGAATTTGACAACAAATCAACCCAACTAAAACTTCTGTCAAAATGATGATCGTTCAGCGCGAAATCAAGTATTTTGTAAAGAACCAGAATTAAATATGAAATACCCAAAATCAACAGAATGAAAGCCATATTTCAGCGTCATTTTAACTGTTGAAATTAATTGGTCCCTGAACATGCAAATTAACGTATGGGTTGAATTTGCAAAATGTTCGTACAGCATTTTAGAGTTAATCTTGATAGCCTTTAGAGTTCTAAGCTGGTGATAGTGAAGGAAAAGGATGTGTATAAAATGTCGATCCCATTGTGGGGTAGGAGAAAGTGGGACACCTTGAGCCATGGGGCACTATGTTCCTTTGCTTGCTCATGGTGCCCCACTCTCTCCTACTAGTTGTGTTCACTGGCTGCTATTTAACGTGTTGTAACACAATTTATGTTGTAGTAGTTTTCATTATACAACTGTTCTTTATAATATATATCTTTAAAGTAGAAAGAAAAACTTAATAATGAATTGTTATGAGTTTATTTTTTCATTCAAAACCTCAGTCTGGAAAATTGCAGTGGTTCAAAAGCTACGAGTCAGTTACTTTTGATTTTTGTCCAGTTTAGAAAGTATTAGGTAGCTAATATCAGTCAACAAGTTCTAGATGTGACTAGAAAGTTCAAATTTTAACTCATCGAATTTGAATTGAGGTTTAACAAGTGCACACTCGTTTAGATATCTGTACTCACCTGAAGAAACCGCAATGTACATGTACTCGAGCGAAATCTTAGTTCATACTAACGAAACCGCACAGAGAATACCAAAGTAATTACAACGGAATTCTATTCCATAGATTAAATGTCGGTCTTAGACTAGCAGACTAGCTAGTTCTATTAAGACTTAGGTTCTTGTCTATTGTAACAGGCTTCAACCAGCCTCCTTGTTGCTGTGATCGTCTGCTTTTCTACTCCTTCCCGATTTCAGATCGACGCAACTTGTATTCCTTTTTTTCCTTGGAACGTGTTCTGGGATGCGTTGCGTAGGTGCAAAAATCTCGCGAAAAGAAAGATCACCCTAGACCATGCGAAATTACGCTAATGAAGTGTTTGGCAAGTAAGCTCGGTATCTGACAAGCAAAACGTAAGCCACTGAAGTGATGGGTCGATGAGTTTAGGATATTGACTTGTGGGATATATAATTCACTCTTGAGCGTTTTGGGTTAGGGAAAGCATCCCTATTCCGTGTCTACTGATCTCGCTGCTCAGGTTAAGTCCTGACAATGGGTGCATTCCACAAGTCAAAACACTCACGAAACACTTGGTATAAAGTTGTCGCTGATGATTGAAACAGGAATAGTGACTTTATTTAAGTTTTCTCCCCTGTTTCAACCTTCTAGCCCCGCCAACAAATCACATCGGTGGCCGCCATTTTGATGATGTAAGCCGGCAAGATAGCGAGTTTACTTGCAAAGCACGTGTCTTTTGCCCACGTGATCTTGCTTGTTGTTGTGCGTTAGCGACAAATTTGCCACAAACTTACTCTACGGAACGCATCCCTGAGAGTATCCCCGGGATTAGTCATCTCAGTTTCGGTTTGATCTTGATGTACATGTCAAATGGCCATGATAAATGATGCTGCTGGATCAGAAATGTTGGCTTCGGAAGCCACTGTTTTTTCAAAACTGAAGCTTAATGTCCATTTATGAAATAAGATGTCAGGACACAGGGTCTAATATTTTTATTCGAAGTTAAACTCGAATTTTTTTTTGACATCTTCTGTTTGGCTTTAGTACGAATTCAAAATTATTTTCAATTATTCTTTGCTTGTGGATGGATGTTTAAATTGCACTTGATGACCCCGGCATTAAAGCGAAAAGTTCCAATCTGAATTACTGGGATTTCAGAGTTTTTAAAGTCGAGTTTTTAGCTGGAATCTAGGGGTCATCATTGCGAACTTTGACTGGTCACTCATCCAGATAAACCATACTATACTCGATCACGGAATAATAGATACTCAAATTTTGCTCATATCGAAGTAAAAAATAAGTTTCATGGTTTCGAGTGCGGAAATTAGACTCCGTGGCTGGGTAATGTGACATACTTCATTACGGTATCATAACGCGAAAATTATAAATCATAACTTCTGGGAACTCACTGAAATCTTTTCCGATGCTGCGGTGCCGCATCCGGGGTGTAAAAGAGGCTGTGCGGGTGAAAGTCAAAAATCTGTCATAGGATAGTCACGTCAGAGTCAAGTTAAGTTGCCCGACTCAGTGGTGCACTCAGGGCACCGGTGTTGTTGTTTAGGGACACCGACAGAGGGAGACAAATTTGTCGCGGAAGCAGTCAGTCATCAATCCCCAGTAGAAGGATACGCAAGGAGAATATTTCATCGGGTCTCCAGAAATTGAGAGTTTTAATTTGCACATTCATTAACTTTACCTGCCCTCCCGTTACACGGTATCATGCACTTCGTCAGTACATTTGTAAGGAGCAGTTGCAGTCAAGAAGTCCGTTCATAAGGAAGGCTGGTCTAAGGTCATCTATGTGCAGCAATGATAGCTATGTTGGCGATAACTCCACAACTTCTAAACACTGGTTTATGTAAATTGATATATCTTTGACTAAAACTGGCAAATTTTCGAACGACCTGGTTTCTTGAAATGTTAGCTATAACGGTCATTTTCACCCAAAAATCAGTAAAAGTATCCATGGTAGATGCGCTTGGTTTCCGTTGTCTGGTACCCGTATTAGTGCCTCTATGAGCCGTGGTAGATGATTGGCCTGCGAGTCGTGGTGCCCGGACAACGACCGGGGGAACACATAACGATGAAAAAGATTGATATCTGAAATTAGCCTCGATTTGTCGTCTGAGGTTGAAACCGAACAGGAGGTTTTATAATGAGGCTCATTATATTATCGAAATATAAAACAACACGAAGCACTATGACTCAGTGGTCCGTTCATTTTTGAAGTATGTCAAAGATTTGTCTCAACCTCCAAATTTTGAAACTTCCACATCCGGTAAGTTAGTCAAAATTAAGATAAAACTTAAATCGATAACTTAAGTCAAACTTAAGATCATTTTTCTTGGACCAAGCTTAAGACAAATTTAAGTTTTGTCCTAAAATCTGTCACACAATAATCCTAACCGCGATAAATTCTATTTCTGATACCAACAGAAACATTGAAACCGTCAGATACTAACTATTGGCGTGGAATTTATTGGGGTTAGACGTCTTTAAAATTGCGGATTCGAAAATGGCACATGTACACATTACCTGTTACTGGAGTTGCTAGGTCATTCGGCGATAATTGGAAATTGGATGAGCGTGGCACTGTCTTAAACACCAAAACGCCTATGTTAAGTTTATGTTGAACATTATTGGTAAGTATGTGTATTTTCCAAATATCTAAAAACTGTGCGTTTCAACTCAGAGAGTAGAAAGCCCGCAGAATTTCATCGTTAATTTTATAACATAACTGCCATTAACTGCATCACGTTACCATGTTTTTAATGGTTAGCAAAACGAAGATACGTTCCGTGTTATCAGTAACATAACCAAATTTCATATCAAATAAATTTTCAAAATAAAATCTCAAAAACAGTGTTACAGTTTACAAAATTATCATTTCGTGTTCGTTTTATGCATTTTTTCAATTTTCCCATACAGATCGTAAATCTCCCTTTTTCTTGATAGCTCGTCAAGCAAAACTTTAATACCTTAAGCACAGTACCAAATTTGGCCAAATGCTTGCATTTCCAAGGTCCTTCATACAACCACACGAGTTTAACATCGACGGATTGATAGGACTGAAACGCAGTTTTAAGTTTTGCTGAAAATGAATTGTACTTTTGCACTAACAGATGTTTTTCACTGTACATCCGAGTTCTTCAATCTCGAAGGAAGATTCGAATAATTCAGTGAAAAACAGGTGAGAAACGAGAAGAACGTATATGTTAGAGTAACCCGCAGGCTGACGCACTCTCATTAAAGAGTAAAAATTTTCTGTCATTTTCTTGACCCTAACTTTGCGAGGGGCCCGTGTCCCTCATCGGTAGAAGACGAATAAGGCGAGGTTTCTGAGTGCATGTGCAAAAGTGCCTCGCGTGAATCATCACTACGTCATCATTTTAAAAGCCAATACGCTGTAGTATCACCTTCTTTCTATGGCTGAGCTCTCCCCCGGAAAAAGATAGCAAAAACAGATTGATGATCTATTATCTGATTGGCTTAGACAGGTTCAGGTAAACACGGATTTTCCGATACATTCTTCGCGCTGATTTCTGCCGCATTTCATTACTGCAGTAAAAAACCTCGTCTGAGAATAAACATGCGCCTTGTTATCGAGCTACAAAGAAACGTTTAACAAGAGAATTTCGTTGGAAAGTGTATTTGCAAAGGACTATTTACCGTCACAAGAGATTACAATTACGTTCTATTCTACACTTGGTAAAGAAAACCAGCGAATTCCGTGGAGGTGGTTTAATGTTTATAAAGTCACGTTCCAGCGGGGTCGGCTTGGTTCAAAGTTTCGTATAAGCATCCGATTCCGCTTAAACTCCTGCATGGTGACGGTGAGTTCATTATTTCTTCGTTTTTACAGCTTAGAAATTTGTTTTCAACTCTGCTTTAGTGTTCGTTTCACTTCGATTATTTATGCAGCATCATTATTTTAAGACATGGCGTGTGCATTTTCGTTTGTGAATGAATGTTTTTAAAACTAATATCGCCCCAATGTCAAGCCCGCCATTAATAGCAAGGCCGGGTATCCACGTATTCCGCTTTTAAATTGTGATTTATTCTCACTATCAGCTCACACGGATTGAGTGTCGGATAAAGTTAAAACAAACATAATTGTCTAACTATATCAGATACGGTTGCATGCCAGTTTAGCGCTTCCGTATTTTCCGCGTGTCTGCGGTTACTGTACGATGTACTGATCTCATGTTTCTCACGAGGTCGCAGCATACGTGTACATGTATACATACTCAACAAAAAGGCATTTAAGTTGAAACTACTTTTCGTTACAAGCAGCGATGGTTTCGCGTATCGCTTATCAGAAAATCACATTTTCGTGAAATATCTTATCCACTCTCGTCAAAAACACGCTGACTGGGTGTGTTAAGCGAACTAATTAATCGGCAGAATCGGCAGCAAAAATCGGAGGGAATATTTTGTGCACAGGTACAGCACGCACTTGCATATTAGAATTTCTAGAAAACCATAAACTTGAAGCTCCATGTTCGCCCCTGCTCAACTGTCAATGTAGAATTCTTAATCGAAGCGCTTTGGGGTTTAAAAAAATTACCACTCTCATTCGATCTTGAATTGTTGCCGAATGAGTCGGCAACCGTCGGAGATCACGGGCAATGCGTACATACGTCATACTCGTATCGCACTTCTAGAATTGGCCAACCTCAATAAACTAAAGTGTTTTCTTGAGACGTTGCTGGTTTTAAGTTCTTATTGGTAACAGACTTAGAACACTATCACAGAAAGTAATAGTATGAGACGGATTTTTTAAGTGTACACGGACCAATATCGACTTTCGTTTTAGCCAGCCTAACATGAAGTGCTGTAGCTTCAAAATAATGATATTGCGCACTTGCCTGGTGGCCGATTACTAGAGTGACATCCAATCAACTTCCTTTTAAAGCCTAACTTCAACGGTATTATGTTATTTTAGATCTCTTGTGATAACCATATAGTCCTAGCAAAGCCTTGACAAAATAAGAAAACACGACTATAATCACTCAAATGTAGACTCGTCAAATAACAGATGAAGTCGCTTTTTCGTGCCACATTGCGTCACCGCGGGATCCCAGCATAAACAACAAAAAGCCGAAAACAGTTTAATAGGGGTCTGAATAGAACACCGTTGAGTGCAGGTGTTATAGTGGCAGCTGTTTGAATCATAAAAAGTGATTCTCCAGACTTCGTTAACGCCATGGTCAGAGGGAGATACATCTAGCAATTACCAACAACGGGAGATACATCTACAGTAGCTATTACCCACATGTGAAAACTACGGCCAAATGCTTTGGTTGCAATGTCATCGTGTAGGCTTCATGCGCGGTCTTGGCAGCTTGCATGAAACTAGCCTAGACCAGTTATTTGTTTCATCGCGTCATTTGAACGCACTCAAGCACATCTGTCCCCGTTTCTGTGTCTTAGGAGTTGACACTTAGGGCGTACCTGTATCATGAGGGAATTGATCCGCTGTTAGGTGGCGCTGTGTTGAATCCAGGGAAGCTGTTGTGGGTGACGCACGAGCTGTAACATTGACCTGGTATGGCGTGGTCGCGTTATTAAAGGTTATGTAGAACCGTAGAAAATTTCAAATTTGGAACATGTATCTCAGAAATGGCTGATCGGATCCTCACGAAGTTTTCAGATACTATGCCTTGTACAATGCTCTACAACCACGAGAAACCGGACATTTCAATGGTTGGTCAGTGGTTCTCAACATCAACCAGAGACGCCGCCCTCCCTTGATTTCTCGAAAGTTGATCAAAGGTGGTAGTGTGTGGTACAGAGCAATTATGCCGTTAGCGATGTATGCAGGGAAATAACATACTGGGTGAACTAAATTGAAATGACAAGGGCAGAAACTGGTAATATTTTAGCTTGCTTGACTTCTAAAATTGAATTTCTCGAGGAAAGTTAGTGAAGAATTCATCTTTCGCGGAAGAAATGCGACAAAAAGTGGCCAA
The DNA here is from genome assembly GCA_002633005.1 of Phoronis australis. Lineage (NCBI taxonomy): Eukaryota > Metazoa > Phoronida > Phoronidae > Phoronis > Phoronis australis. The sequence goes on along the minus strand of NMRA01000355.1, from coordinate 249,463 downwards.
AACGCTGTAATAGGTTTTTCTTTGTTTACAATAGTTTTGAGTCAATGCGTGTTTACATCAAAATATTCATTCAGTGTGGTAATTGACGTTTCCGTGGTGACATCGGACAAAAGGCTTGGCATGGCGATTAACAAAAGACAGAAAACCGTTGTCGTCTGGAATCGTATACGGACAAACGGGAGTTAGATATACAGGGATGGAAGGGCTGTTAGGAATTGATTTAAAATGTTCCTTTTTACACGAGTAGTATCAAAAATAGGACTTTTGTGATCCTTGTGAAAAAATCAAAAACTGTAAAAACGATAATGAAAGGATAATGTAGAGCTGAAATTGTGACAACGTTATCAAGCCTTGATCTTAAAGGAATTTGGCCATCTCATTTGTTCATCCATCAACGTACTTTTTGGCTCATGCAGGCCTTCTAAAAGGACAATGTCGCACTACAAAATAAATGCCAGATTAATAAAACTCAAAGCTCAAAGTCTACAGGTTTTCTGTTGCCAGACAACGTATATATTTACTAAGTAAAATTTATAGTTTTTTAGATTTTCGGCCAGATACTTGGCGATAAGCTTATAGATAACCTCAGGATGGATAACTACACTGCGAGCCTGATGACAGTATGACGCATACATGTATCTGCTGGTCCTACGTGGCCCAAGTAGTGTAGTCTGCCTGGCCGCTTAGTGCCCACAACCAGCACAAGGCCTTGAATGGCAACCGGACTTCACTTAAGAAGCGAATTCCCGGAAGCTCGGCCGTGCTGTTCAGACAATGGCTTCATTGAGACCGTTAAGTGATCGTGTGTTGTCTATGTACGCAAACTCAATAGCGCTAAAACTCATTATCTCTCATTTACTAGATCACTTGTAGATGGTTAACACACAAGTTCGAAATGCGTTACCTAGCAATTACCGTCTCAAAATTGAAATCCACGTTTTGAGCGACCCCACCGTCCACCACAAAAACTAACTTCTTATTTAGACCATTTGCCGTTATGAAATTTACCCCGAGTTGTTCCTTAGTGGCAAATTGGAAATGATTTCGGGCAGGAAGATATAACCACTTCCTGTTTCAGGGCACTGACTGAATTAACAGTTAATTGTTGCTTGGGAACAGACTCTACAAGTTGGCCTGTCACGGCGTTTCACGGCATGTTCTCATTGAGTACCGAACTGTCACCTTTCGACAAACTCAGAAATCTCTTCTGATCTCGGTAAGGTGTAAGCTGTAACCAATTGTTTTAGCGATAAGTGGTTTTAATTAAATTTCGCTTTTTGGATGGAACCCGAATTTTTAGCCGCTTTAACGCAAACCCGAAGCGACACAAATATTCATGATGTGCATAAACGAATCTTTAATGGGCGAAATATTGATTGATACATTTATGTCGGATTGCTCGTGGAACTAACATATACAACTTCGAAAGCTATAGTTTTGACTCTGCTGCGCGTTAATCCGTCGTCAGTTGCTTTGGGCAAGGGAAGATTTGAGATCATTTGTAAAAATAGATGATTTGTTTTAGAGTCACATATTCAATGAGATACGTCTAGAAGCGCTGTTGCACATTTGAAAATTCGCGGTGACGCATTAAATCTTGTGTCTTGTTTACTTCATGAACGAAAGAACGGAAGTTCGAAAACATACACTCATTGAAATTAGCATAAGATAAGCTGGAAATAGTTAATTAAAACGTCAAAATGCCGTCAGTGAGCTCAAAACTAGGATTCGTGAACACAAATGTTTACTCAGACCCTCCAATTACTCGGAATGTCTGACTTTGAACTGTCCTCACTGGAATAACACTCGAATTGGGGAACCACCAAATTTCATTCATGTCTCGTCAGGTGACACTGAATAGTTAGGCTGCGGCCGCGGCCAAGAATAGTTAGGCTGCGGCCGCGGCCAAGAATAGTTAGACTGGGGCCGCGGCCAATTTGCACCCCCAAAATGTTAAAATGTTGGGGTAGGACAGGTTTGGGTGCATTTTGTAGGTGGACATTGCATGTAGGCACAGTGAATGTGGTTTGTTTGTATTTGTGAACATGCTGAGGCTGTGGCTGCACTCTTCTTCAAGATGGCGGCCCCCGGTTGCAATTGTGCATTGCTGGGTAGCCACTGAGAAATTGGCTGCGATTTTAGGTAGCCCTCAAACAAGCCACGATTGCCAAAAAACTAGTTAGTTGACAGTACTTTTGGGCCACATTTTCGGAATTTGTAGGAAATATGCTTTCAGAATCTATTGTTGGTTTTAGTCGTGAATCGGCAGGGAAGTGGTGTTTTTGGGGTGAAAAGTGCCGATTTTGCACTTTTTGCCCCTATTTTTCTTAGTCTAGTTTGGTTTTCAGTTTGAATGAAAGGGTCAAAATACAAGAGAGAATAAAGTTTCTGCGCTTATCTGCAGGGCTTTTTACATGTATGTGAAATAACTGAAAACATGTCATTGTGCATCCTGTTTTTGACAGAGTGAAGAAAAGGTGACACATCAAGTGATGTGGGTTTTGCCCAGTGAGAACTGCTCTGTGCCTCCTCAAGGCGTACTCAGACATGAGAACTGGGACCGCAAGACATTTGTTTGCCCTCGCGGCGAAAAATTTACATTTACGGTACGGCAACACTAAATTCAATCCCACAATGCAACACTCCAACCTCTCCGACCATTCGCTTCAGTGACCGCCATTTTGTGAGCTTCCAGGCACACTCGCAAAATACTCGTTTTTGTCTAGCGTGAGTTGCGATGTCTTGCTAGTTATTGCTCTTCTCACGACAAAATGGATCTACGGAATGTTCTATTCCTCTACAGTTGTAATGGAAGTCTTTGGTAAGATAAAACAAGACAAATTTCTCACTTTCAAACCTAACGACTTCTATAGCCCAGTAAATGAATTTTCTGGTAAAGGAGGTCCAAAAAGTTCAAAATTTCCAAGTATAAAGTGCAAGATAGATACTTTGCAAATGGACGATTTTTGTTTATTCATACTGATTGCAATTTTAGTACGCATAGCAAACCATTAAGGGTCATTATTGGCTTTGCGTTCGAAAAAAGCATTTTTGATGATGTTATTAAATAAAGTCATGTCTACGCAGTTTTGCTGCAATCAAGGCTCGTGTCTCAATGTAAAATAATCTTGCAATTTAACCCGTTGAATTCGTCTCAGCGTCAGAGCGTTCGACTGCGATTGCGAAGCTAAGTGGTTTCGATTCCACGCTCCTGCTAATATCTGTACCATGCTAGTCCTTTGATGCTTCAAAGAGATTACACTACCTATTGAAAACTTTTTAAAAGTGCTATATGACAGAATTAAAATTTCTCCAACTGCGAAAAGTTACTTAAAAATAATTGCTGGTCACGCTTTATTAAGTACTACTCGGAAAACTGAGAATTACTTAAGATTTCGAGTATTTTTGTTTGAAAATCATGCCAAAATGCCCAACCTCTGTATTGTTTAAGTTTTGAGTACTAAATTGGACGGAGTAATTGTGGAAAATGTGAACTAGGAACGTTGTGACTCGCCTTGTTTCAGAACTGGAATTATTCCATGTACCTCAAACGGAAAGTCAAAACAATGAAAACCAGTCACCTGATATATATACGTGTCCCGACATGTACACGCGCAGTCTCACTTTGAAAGGGACGGGGCCAGAGACGTCTAATTATAGATGTTTATAGATGTTTATGGGCGGAACTGAGTAAGCCAATAGACATGTAGTACAAAAGAGAGAGCAAAACTGCAAACAATGTTGCATCTGAAACTATTTCACAGAGTCTCATACCATTAAGTTAATGTTTTCCAGATTAAATCTTAAATACTCGCAAGCACTTTAGGGAAGGACTCGCCCAACACAGTGCAACACGGCACCATTAGCTAATTCAACTTTTGTAACGGGAAACCCTTCACTTTAAAATAGCAGTGGGGTCTTCGTCCTGACATTTTCTGGCATTTCAAGCCACGCAGTGTGTACATTGTTAAGGCCTGTTACTCGCAGCGTGGGCGCTCCTAAACACAGCTTAATCGTTGCTATTTTTATCAACCGTACCGGAATCCTTTACAATTCTGTCATCGCGAGAACATTCTGTAGAGGTAAGGGATTGAAAATACGGCTGGGCAAGACCGANCTAGTTATCGGATGTGTGTGTGTGTGTGTGTGTGTGTGCGTGCGAAGAGAATAGATGCGAGAATATTTAATACAGTACATGGATAAAAGCAAACTTTGACTCAACTGAGGTGCATTTTAGACTAAATCCACTTTTAAGCGGTGATCTGAAAAAGCCCCACTAAGCCTTTTCCTGGTTTTAGGAAAACCAGTGAACATACGAATAATCCACCCTACCGTCAATTTACATATATTCGTGGCAAAATGATTGATATTCAACTACAAGTATGCCGAACGATATAGGGGGAGGTAACCGTTCTTTTGGTTCCCACAGGTTCTAACTGAATTGTTCATACGTCACACCGGAAGTGTCGGTCTCGGTCCAAATGATTCTCCGCCAACTTTGTTTGTAAGCATGGAGGTAGCAGGTAAACATGCCATACCGTCGGTATTTCCCGTTTGTGCTTTTTTCAATAGCCAAACACCGAGAGAACGGCACCTTGAAAAAATTACCTGGATATGGAACAGATCAAGTTTAATCTTTCTCCACAATTGGTGCAACCATTGTTGGCACAAACACCGTCTAATCCAAGCGAAAAGCGATGTAGAAGGTACAAGAGCTAACATGGCCCGTGGTTATCTGCTTTGAAAAAATAATTTTTGAAAATATGATGTGACTGTCCATTTCTATTCCTATTTGCTGGTCCGCGTGTCAGACACGTCCAACACTTAACATCTGGATAACGTGAATACCGACATCAACTCTTACCAGTGGTTGAAAGACACCTGGCGTCTTGAATGCTTTTTTTCAACAAACACTCAGTTTCATTCGCCACTAATGCTGCCACATTTTCAAAGTGGTTCAACTGCCGCGAGTTCCAAGAACCATATTCTTTAAGTATTGTTATCGAGATTTCAGCGTACACAACTGATAGTTAGGTTTACGTCTGATACATGTAGCATTAAATTTTTCTTGAAATTCGTAATTAAACAATTAAATAGCGCACTTCAAACATAGGCCTCCAAGTATCACTCGATGGGAGTATTAATATTTCAAATAAAGTATCCATAAAATTGGCTGATCATCTGTCTTTAATCTTGTTGTCGGGCTGTCGAAAACATTGACGATATATGTGATTTCGTACTCTCATCTCTATATTATGAAGACAGCGTAGTATTTCCTCTTTACCGATAACGAGTTTCTGTTCTTGAAGAGTATACTACACTTTGTTGAAAATGCAAGTTAAATTTTATGAGTTTAACATTTCCCGGCATCCAAGGTATGCCCTGCTTTCGCTCAGGTGCTTTAAATATTTTTACTATCTACCCTTGCCAATTGGCTGTGACGTAGAAAGTTCTTTACCACACGTTTGGTAGTGGTTTAGACAAGGGGGCGAGCGCAGGATTTATTAGTCAAGTCTGCGCGATGATTTGTGTCCAACTAGTAGCTGTCTCTTGTTCAATATACAGATTTTCAGGCTCTGTTTCTCACGAACCGCACGGGAGTTTTCATTAACAGCGTTTCTTGTATCAGGAATATCACTTTTTCATAAGGTGTTTTACATTTGTCGTGATATACAGTTCGGCTGTACAATACGACTTAGGTTACTGCAGCCTAGTGTAGATAAAATTGTGTAGCGCCTGCTGCTACATAGACCTGGAGTCCATCGATTGCTGCGCTGTGCACGAATCCATTTTTAACCTTCATATAATCACGATTTTAATTTCCAACTTTACTTGCAAAAGCCTCCAGTCATTCTCTTATAATATGTATTGAAGCAAATCGACTGGAAAGGTTTGCACACGCGTTCACCCCATACCTTTACAAGTGATTAGCGCTTGCCATTTTGCGTGACGTCACTTTCTAACATTTGGCAGAGCCGAGTCGTGCAGGCTCCGCTTAGAAGTGAAACAGCATCAGTGAAACGATACATTGCATATGCTTTTTGATTCGAAAATTTGGCCGAAAGACCGTCTTTAAAGTAACTCGGTATTTCTTCTTCACATTGTAGCGGATATTATTGCGTTATACCTACACTGCTTACATATCGCATCAGATCAGAAGATTGATCGGAGGTTTAATTAACCCTCTAAATATCAGCCGTGAATTACACTCAGACGCCCTATTTTCCTACCGAACGCCCACACCCAAATAAAAGGGAAATTTGCCTTCTTACCGTGTTCCAGTGGTTGTAGTTGGGATCTATTTGCCTATGTTGATTCTCCTGGCGCGCATCGCCTGGTTTCGATGAAGGGACTTTTTTGTAGCCACATTGTACAAAGCACTTTCTTTGACATTATAACATAACACAGCGATAAGCAATTCATACTTGTCATTACGCTCAGATAATTTCAGGGGATCATCGTTTGTCAAGACTGTTTTCACTCCCAGTTGGCTATTTCTAAGTTGTCATCAGTGTAGCTCGATGAGCCTCGATTTCATGCTTGTTCAGTTTGACCGGTCACTAAAAGTGGTGATTGCTTCACCAAGTCACGAGCCGTCACTAGTTTCCGAGACGTTTTCTTCCGGGAAGCTGTAAGGGCACTCTTGAAAAATGCCACGATACAAGCAGCAGAACAGAGAGCCTAGTGGTAATCGCACGTGATTGAAGAAGTGCTCGCGAGACCACCGATATGACGCGTACGCTATGATACGGCCGTGCAAGAACACGGAAAAGTTATTTCGATCTAAGACGTCATAGATGTATCTGAACTTGGTTACTCTGTGGGGGTATGATGAAATTAACTTTCAAAACTAGGTTTTAAATATGCTAAAACTACTAACACCTTGAAGAACAACTGAGTTAAGCAATGTTGGCAAAGAACGGCCCCCCACCTTGTACCACAGAACACACTTAGCTGGCTCAGTAGTGAAGGGTTTCAGCTAAACAATATTTTTACTTCTCAGAACAGCCTCAGTTTTGAGCATTCAGTCCTTAAGTACCCCTGTGAATAGACAAACACAATGCTTAACTGTTCTTAAGACTTGACTGTGTCAGCGTTGTTGACCACAATGGCAGTGAATAAACGTGTTGAGTTACCTGTTGAAATGTGGCCCGACTGCCTGAGCCTACTTCTGAGAGTACACAGCAAGTTTACCAGCAAAAAGACACTTTCCTGTACGTAACTGTGCTGCGTTGCATAGGTTTTTGGTAATTCTACTCTTATAGAACCTGTCTGAGTTCCATTGAGCCGCAGACGAACGGAAGTTGTCTTTAAGCTTTGTGTTTTCAATCCGAAAAAGTGAAATAATGCAAAACTGGCTGCATCACTACTGTATATACACTTCCTTCATAAGGAAACCTGTTTGTAACGTTTCCGGTGTTTGCCAGCCTCGAGATTAAAATCAGTTAATCATGAGGGGTATTTTTGATCGTTCAGAGGGGAACTTTTGGACCTGACGAGGGGAATTTTCCTTGATTTTTAAGAATTTTTGAGAAAAAGATGGGGTCGATATTTGACTCCAATTTCGAGGGATCGATGATCCTGCCGTAGCCAATAACTCATACCGTGAATAATACGCTTACAAGGAAGTCACGCATTTCTAAAGATTTGCGGGAATTTTCACCGCTCGTCCTTCTGAGAGGCTTGTACCAGGATTAAAGAGAGCGCGGCGACGGAATCAGGTACAATTGCGATGACCTCATTGCCCGATGCCAGCAAGACCCAATTAAATGTAATTATCCAACCATAAACTGTATTAAACATATTGACTGTACATACTGGCGAATTTTCAAAATACATCAACCACTAATTTTCGTTATAAACGAACACTTTGGCGGTATTCAGATGGAAAAAATAACCAAGTACGATTTTCGATTTTTAAAAATCGAAGAAATAATAATGTAAAAACTACAACCATTGTGTACGATTGAAGATAAACTACCGCACGTATTGATATACTCGGTGGATATACAAACGCTGATCAGAGTTAACAATATCACATGGATTCATTTTTTAATATTCTTTCAATATCGTTGAGCCAGATTTTTGACCAGGAAACAGTTGTTGTGCCCACTTTTTATTTCTTTTTAGTACTGACAAAGAGCTAGAATAATTATATAGTCAGTGCCACCGAAATTGTCCGGAGATTCCAAATCTTGAGTTTGGTTATCACCATATTTGCACTTTTGTCTATGTTTTATAATTTGAGTTCTAATAAAGATTAAACTTTAATGACACGTGAAATGTTCAGTGTGCCTGTAATGTGGAAAGTTTAGGGATGGGCTCACAATGAACTTAACTAATTAAGTTTAGCTGGCGATCAAAATCTACCATTGTTTTGGTACTTCAATTTCAATCAACCCGTTCCAGGTAAGAAAAAAAAACAAGTGGGCAGAAGCATTAAAAATAAAATAAAGAAAACCAATATGAAACTTATCGTACCTTTGGGAAGTGGTCCTTTGTGAAGCTAAACACAAGTTAAACTTTTTAGTTGTTTTGTAATATTTATAATGTACCAAGTTAAAACTACTCTCCAGAGTTGCAGGCTATAACTCAGCAAATGTCAGAGAACACCAAATTGGGGGTACTAACAACAACCGTTGTTGAGACAGTAATGCTAGCTATTACCTTTCCACTTCATTAGCTCAGATCTACATCAATACAAAGGGCGTGCTGAATAGGCACCTTAAAGTTGGATGGGGCTTAGGGAATCAGAGTGGTCACCAGTGTAAGCGAGAAATTCTCCACATGTGCACTCTCTTCCGAGTTCCACATTTCGTTTCCTGGTCGTCATCAGTGATTCGCTCGTAAACGTTTTTTCTCGTTTTTTCTGATGCTTCTGTAAAGTGTTTTCCTATCTTTTCTATTTTATGCAGAGTTGTCCTAATTTATCTTGTTTTGCCCAAAATTCAGTAACCTTTGCCGAAATCCGGATGGGCATTGCCCCTCTCCCGGCCCCCTTCTAATACACCAATGTTTCAAAGCGTCTCGTCGATCACTACCTTCGCAGTCAGACGTTCTTATCTGCCTTCTAAACCTCCACGCGTTGACGTGGTATTTAATACTATTACGTATCATTTATGCAAGTTCAGAACATTATTTTCAACGACAATTATTGCTATGTACATACTTTAGGGCTCGCGGGTTTTCCTTCATAGCACGACTTTATATTTTTGTACAGCTGCTCAATCAACTAAAGGTGTACCCTAGATTCAGTTTAAAAAGCGACTCGGTCCATGGAAATGGAAAATAAAAGTGGAAACAATGAATGGAGTATTGTGCTTACGGTACCCTAATTTCACTATTTGTGCACTTTTTTGGAAAGTCCTAGTTTGGCTGAAATGAAGTTAAGTACATTAAGTAGTTTTTAGTTTACATTGTTGCAAAATCTGTTTCGAATTTGAATCGGCATAGCAAATTCACCTGTTACTGCATCTGCTTTCGTTTCGGCATTTCAACGACATAAGCGCATTGTCTTTTTATGCTCATAACGAATTTTTAGGCACTTCGTTAATGTTTACAGAGTGGATTTACAAACTTTTGTGACTTTACAGTATCCGTTTCAACTTGAACATTGTTTGCTTCGTATTCGGCCTGGATTCTCGCTAACTCGACATGGATTTCTTGCAGAAGCAGCGTAATAACAATGATATAATTATTGTTGGAAAAGGTAGAAGCTGCTTTCAATTAAAACAATATTAACAGTTGGTGGCAAAGCCATTTAGCAAATGCTTGGACTTACTTTAACCTTCAGTTTGTAGAGCGACTAATATCCGTCCGCAAGTCATGACCGGCAGACGACCTGTATCTGACGTCGCAACCCCATCGCGCAGATTAGTTTCCTAAGTCGTCAGGTGACGAGACAGTCTCCACCACGAGTTGGCTTACCTGGGACTGCTAAACAGCATGTCGTGGAAATCGACGACATTTCGTGAGTTCGCGGTCAAAATCAGTTCGGCAAAAATCCCACTTTACGAGAAAGGAAACAGAAGAATAATCAAAACCAGAAATGGTCGCTTGATATTGCCTTTAGTGTTCGAATTTACAAGATAACACCTTGTTTTTTTCGTCTGATGAAAATACCCCATGTGGTTACTTGTACAAATAATCTGACCGGATGTAAAATGTAAAGTACGTGTAGCATACGTTAGTGTACCATTTGACATTTTCCCCAAGTTAAATCCAGTACAACCGAAACGTCAGAGCTGTTAACTTGAACTTTTCCATTAGTGTCGGCAATTCACAGGCATTCGTCGGAGTAACATGCTTGGTGGCGTTATCGTTTTTAAGGTTATCATAAGGTAACTTCATACAGTATGACCTTCGCAGCAGTTACCCCAGCCAATAACTTCGATGGACACTAATGCTGAGCGTCCTCGTTTTAGCGACGCATACTTAAATTCGCCTGTCTATAGCGAAGTATACTTTAGCTGTTAACTTCGACCCAAGACCGAATGCAAGCGCTCTTGTCGGCCGACACGTCCTTGAAAATCGAAGGGTCGACATTAGTGGGAACGGTCTAATGACATAAATCAGTGAAACGTTTTGTATGTACTGTACCACTGACAATGTAAGTTACATATACCGAAGGCCAATGGTACCTTATCTAGCATGTCAATAACCGATAAAAATTAGATGCAAAAATAGCCAAACTCCAGCTCTTAAATAGAGCTGAAGGTCGCAGGAGGGCGTTTCATCACTTTTTGAAATAGATATGAACTACACAAAAGGAGTGGGGGCAGATTTTTTGTTCTTTAGTTTTCACCAAATGAAATTCCCTTGACGCGGTGTTACAGGTTATTTTTCGTCACATTTAACCTTGCTCTCACAACAACGAATCAAATCGTCTGCCATCTTCTTGTCTTAGTTTTTGACATAATGACGTCATGTAGTGACCCGAATGCCAGCCAGTGCGCCCAGCGAATGCTTTAGTTCACGAGTTCACCGGTAGATAAAAATACAAAGAGCGGAGTGACAAGCGAATAGTAAGAAGTCGAATCTTCGAATGATTAAGTTCTTTCGAAGGGCTTGATTTCCGTGCAGTTACATTCGCCGTATTATTTCTGAAGATGGGTGTGTTCACACGATCGCAATTTCGACGCGCGCGAGTTAATGTTTGACGTGCAATTCCAGTGTGATTTGTGTAGCACGTGATTCTACACTGTCACTGTGCGGACTTCCAACACTTAGGGTTGGTTTACCGACTATAGGTAAATAATCCACATTTATCTCTTCGCCTAACATTTGAGTTAATCTTTTTGTGTAGGGGTTAATTGCGTCATTTCAATTATTTACTGTAGAGGCCAATAACCGTTTTGAAAGGCTTCAGTGTGTGCTGAAATATTCAATTAACATATTTCGAGTGAATTTTATTACAAACGAGATGGATTTCACTCTGCGGTAAAGCAGCAAAAATAGACCAGCTATCCAAATAATTAATGAAAGTTAATAGGTACTCGAAAATAATTAATACTTCCCGCGGCGAGGTCCAATTTCTCTTAATCTAAAATCACAAATCTCACATCGACAAAACAACCCTGGATAACGATAACGCACAGGCAGCCTGTTGCCTGCTGCTAAGTTAAAACCTCGTTCGCTCGACATTCCTTAGTCCAGGAAAGTGGGAGAACATTCGGAGAGTGAAATCAGACAGATTCATGCAATTATTAGAATCTCAAGATGTCTCGTCAGAGCGGCTTAACTTTAAAAATTCTCTTCCCTTTACACCTAGCAGGATAAATTTCGTCATATGAAAGTCATCAATAACCTGTAAACATTTCAAGTTTTTCTGTTCTATTTGCATTTGTCTAACATTGCTACTAATTATTCATCTTTCAAAAGTGGACGCGGTTTTCGTGGAAGCGTAATTACTTATGTCCGCAGTTGAGCGAGTACCCATAATGCACGAGTAAACTGTCACTCACTACCATTCAAGGTGGTGGTGGTGCATCACCGAAAAAGAAATCTAGCTATGAAGTTTACATTAAACTCAATTAATTTTGAATATTTTTGGAGTTGGGTTGATTGAACACTATTTGGTTTAACTTTCGACTGAACTAATATGTGTTAAATCCATTTACGAAGTTTTTTTACTAGTGTGAATCTCAAAGAGACGCCATCAAAAAGTTTCTCAGTGAATACCGGTGAAGGATTTTACTCGGAACGATTGAAGTTTTTTGATTCCATGACACCCAAAGTTTCATTTGCAAGGCACAGGACCTAGGGAAATTCCAAATTTGTTACCCATGGCACCGAAAAGACGAATCGGTTTTTAACAAAATAAGTCTGCAAGACGGGAAAAGCTTGTTTGATAACGTTTATTACGAAAAACACAATGTACAATAATAAGAAGTGAGCCAAGAAGGCGCTAGAAAGCATTATACGGCAAAAGGAGTCCAGCAGAAGGGAGCACACGTTCGCGAAGCTTGCCTCTAAAGATGGCCGACGGAAACGAAGTGCCCGTATGAATGACGTCACGCGAAAACTAGTATAGGGTAATAGCTTGCGCTAGAGAAGAATTTTGTACGGAGAGGTCCGAGTCGCTAACGAGCACAAATCCTGGCTGTTGTTCGTCTACGCAAAGTAAAACCGTGTTTTATCCTGAAAATTGTTAATTAGCCTGTATAGGATGCTCTTCTATTGACTGCCCACAATGAAGTTAGATCTAGGAAATCGACGTCATCAAACCAAAACGTATTATTATTGTACCATGCGCAGAAACGGCGATTGAATTAGTAGTCATCTCGATATAGACAGTAAAAATGGTTTAAGTGGTGATGAAGGAAATGAAATCTAATTTTGGGTCATGATTATGGGAGACTTATGCAAATTAGGGGGAAAGCGGATACTACACGTTGCATTTCAGACCACAACAGATCTACCTTAGCTAAGCAGATGTGCTCTGCACTTGTAAACATTAGTATTCTTTCTCATGTTTTGACCAAGATCTAGCTTTAAAATTGACAAAAACAGGAAATTGAGGATAAGTGCTTTTTCGAATTAGAATTATTTTGAACAAGAAGTGAATGTTTGGAGGGAAAAGGTATGTTCAAGGACGTCCTTAAATCATGAACGTTTGATAAATAAGGTGATTTTCTAAAGTCGCGGTCAGACAGTTCACAGAACCGACGGACGGGATGTTAACGTCAGCGTTATCCTCTAAGTCGCTTACATGAATTTGGCCTTTGGTCAAACGCTAAACATTGTAATATTCTTCCGCGAGGCAGGTTTCACGAGTAATATACAGCAGGAGACTTCCAAGTCAACAAAGAGTATTAGTTAAATATAAAGTTATCCACAGAAAGACCAAGAACCCCAACTGGGAATCGAACCACAGGTCACTAGATTGTCGGTCTAATGCTGGTACCACTGAGCTACATACATGTAGGACCCGATATCTGTGCATTGCTGTTTGCAGCTAACGGTTACGTTATCCATCCCGTAAGCAGCATTTCGCTTTTTTCACAATTGTCCAAAATTCACAGGGGGATGCAGGGAGATTTTGAGTTGGGGGGAGGGGCTGGAGGGTCAGGGCAGAGTATTAGCCAAGATTTTGCTCGTCAAACATTCACACCCCCGAACTGCCGAATGGAATCTGAAAAAAATTTAGGGGGCCTATGGCGCCCTTGCCCCCCCTGAAATCCGCCACTGGGATGTCTGATGCGCCACTGCACCTGAGTTGGCGTTGAAGAGTTTTTGCTGATATTCGGCTTGAAAAACCAGGTATAGGCAACACCAACACTGTTACACAAAGTATGCAGAGCCTGAAATCATTGGCAGTACATGAACATTGGCCAAAAGACTTAAAAAACTCGCACAAAGTCGAATAAAAGTGATTCTAAAATGATTTTTGCGCATCTTGCTCCCAGCGCATGTACAGCCGGTTACGTAGTAACAGAGCAAAAATACAGTAAGTATTTTTCACCCTAAAACCAGTATCTGCGAGAGACAGTGTTGCCAAACTGCCCAAAACGCTTTAGTTTGCAGAAAGCAGATGAAAGGTGGGTGTCGAGTAGCATTTTTTACAAATCCAAACAAAGCTGTTTGAAGGGTACGGAATTTCAGCTTCTCATTTACAAATAGCAAAAGGAGTTTAAGAAAAGACTCGACTGAGCAGAAATTGTATTAAGGGGTCAATAATCAGCCTTATTTCATTCAGAAGAGTCACAAAATTCAAGAAAATGCCATTCCTGAACTTCTCAAGTATTAGAAAATTCACAAAGCCCACACAACCCCAGACGACTTTTTGATGGAGTTGGGTGAGGTAAGATCAACATTGGGTAAAAACACCGGGGAGAATTCAACTAGTGAAAACTGGAACCAACATTCTGATTTCGTAACTCGCTCGAGAACTTGTTGCTAATCGAGGAAATTCTACTGTCCGTTTTTAAATCAAACCAAACGACGGAGGTAGGCTGGCAAGTTCTGGGACTGAAACAAACCGTCTGTTGTGGAGCAAGGACTTTGTTCGAGTGACAAAGGTAGGGGTGGTTGAAACACCCCCATTACGGTAGTGGAAAAGTGACCCCCTTGACTCCCTCTGGACCCGCTCCGCACGAATCTGGCCATCCATGTACTTGGCTAGCCTCAGGAAAAACGAAGCTAAGACAAACCTCCAGGTTCATGTTGGTGACGCTTTACAGAGATATGTACAATAGCCAATGTAAATGTTAATGCGCAGTCATTGGGCTGAATGTTTATAATCGGTATATTGGTGAGTGCGTCACAATTGGGAGCGGCCAGTCATCGTACGAGTCAAGGACCTGAGGTACAGGGCTTATTTTACTAATATCATTTCAAGCAAATAGATTCGCACAACATTCAATGCTTACAGATCAGAAGATAGAGTCATGTTTTGACTCAGAAAAATGTCTACACAAGCTGTCAAACAGGGACTGAAAGTGATTACGTCACACCCTTAACAACTTCTCCAAATTGAAGATAAACAATATGACGGTAGTCTATTCACCTGCGCATTTGTACAACCGGCAACATTTACATTTGTTCAAAGGGTCGCAAATTTCAACAAAACGATTTTTTTAAATCTAAAGATCATGCCACAGCGTCTGTGAACCACAACGCCCGCACTTTGTTCTAAAACAGAACTTAACCGGTACGGTGATATTCCAGCTATAACCCAATATACCATTTTCCATACAGATGTGACAAAAACAGTTGGGTCCAAGATAGCCGGGAATCTCCTGGACTACCGCAGTACGGTGACGTCACCTTGACTCCGAGTAGACGTAGGTTGTGCATTTGAAAACGGCGTTGATACGAGTTTATGCTTTATTGTCTTATTCTAAAGGAAAGTTATGAAATCAACACCCCTGTTCAGTGTTAATAACACGTCATTTAAGAAGCTGTTCATACATTTATTGCCGCGTGGGTGCGCTGATATCAATTAGACTGAGTGGATTAAAAGAGCGCGGTTTCAGTAACAAAGATATTTCCAAAACCAGACCAAAGACAAATATGTTTGACAGGCAAACTTTAAAGCAATGCTACCAGTCCAAGGTGCGATCAAGCTTGGGTCACGTGCCAGTGAAACCCGCAAAGTTCCAGCGAGCATGGTTCACTCCGAGTTCATTTACGATACTGAGAAACGGTTTGCCAGCGAGAGCCCGTGAGGCGAACACAAACCTAACAGGAAGCGGCCCCGAGTCCACAGAAAAACGCACTAGCGTCTCAAATATTTTCCAGAGCTAACCATCCGTTCCTGCTTTACGTACGAGTCTGTGGAACAAACAAGAAAACTTCCGCTGAATGCATTCATTGGCAAAGACATGTGCCCCAAATAAATTGGCGACGTGGACGCGTTCATACGCGCATGGAGACGTCAACACCACCAGATGGCGCACGGAGCCTAGGCACAATGAACACCAGTTTAGTATAACTCGTAGAAAATTGACTAATATTCCTATGTCAAACGTGACATTTATTATGAATGTTCGCAGACACTTCATAATAGCCTTAGTCACACGCGGTGTTTTAGATTAATGGTTTTCTTACAGTAGGCTTGACATACAACAGGCGTAACATGACGTTATTTTCTTAATAAATACAGTTGTTTGGGCTTACGGTGTATGAGTTCTTATGCTTAGTAGGGGGTCATTTTGACGTTTTGGGCCCAATAGAACAAAATTCAAATGCTAAAAATAATGATAATGAGTCCAGTTTTTACGTAGCGCGTTCTATTACGAAGTGTTTTGAAAATTAATACCGTGATATAGGCCTAATCAAGCCTAATAGTTCCGAACCCCGGGGAGCATGCCATTGGTGCAACCGTTTTCGACGTAAACCGATTAGTCCAAAGACACAATTCTGTATAAAAGTTTTAAGAACTAATTACCTGAGTTTGAAACTATACAAGACCTGCGGGTCCAACACCCGTTATTTAACATTTATTACATTAAACGTAAGACTGGTGAAAATAACATGGTAAAATGAAGTATTACGCCAAACTTCTTGGAGACGAAACCATACAAACAATTGGAGTTTCAGAAAATGTGTAAATTCGTTTGCTTGAACTCTTACACATGGCAGTGTAGCATACTATTCAGGCGTACACAGCGGCCAATGTTGTCACAGTTTCAACAATAAAAGGTGTGCGTATGGTAATAGCGTCACGTGACTTCCGTCCCCGAACTGTTCGGTCTTTAGTACAGATGATTTCAAAACGTACACGTATAATAGAAGTGAAATTTGAGAGCCCGAGTTATTCACTTGATAAAACATGTTTCCCTTCTGAGAGTGGCGTTTCTTACCGTCTACTCAGACAAACTAGGAAACACGAAGTTCTGCACCGGCACGCTGTTTAAAATGGTCCTGTTCACGTCAAACAGACTTTCGAAAAACGTTTGTCAACAGTGTAAAACACAGGCTAATGAAAATAGCACCAAAATGCAGAAAACGTGTATGTTATGCTAATTAGCTGCCACAATTACCAATCAATACAGTTTTCGCTGTCAATTTGTTAACGGGCATGGTAATGATATCTATTTTTGCAGTGCCACGAAAAACACTAGCCAAAGCACTCTAGAAACCTTTTTCAACATTTACTGTGTTACTTACATGTGTGCACCTAGAACTATCCCGCCATGTTTTTGAATGGGACTCCATCAGTATTGACTACATTACGATTTTTCCCTTTAGGGGTACATTGGTAACTCATGTACATTGCAAACTGAACTGATAGAGTATTCCGGCAAAATGAGCCAGAATTCCCCGTTATGACGGCTTTTTGGAAGCCGAATTCTTCGTCAGAGTAGTTTTCTCTCATAAACCGAGAGTGGACGGGAATTAACAAAAAAGGTAGAAAGATGACGACTAAGCCAATCTGTAATTTGATTTTTGTCGCCCTTATAGTTATTATCAACAATTTTTTGCTGAATTAGCCTCCGTGACGGGAAAAGATATTTCGCCAGAGTACTTGCCTTGTACTGTATGGGCAATGGATTCACAATGCGAATAACGTGGACGTACTGGCTTCCGACGCTAAGTATTGTATTGTTTCCGACGTGAACAGGCTACCAAGAGTTCGGAACAACTCTCTGAGAATTATCTTTGTCCCATCACAATGAGCGGCGACAGCCCTAAGGCCTGTTCCAAGAAAACTGATTTAGCCAAGACGAATGTAAAACTTACGTCAATTTTAAGATAAAACTTCCATTAGTTTTAACTCCGTTCCTAGAAAGTAATTTTAAGTTTGACTTCAGTTTTTGACTTGAGTTTTGTCTTGAGCTTCGACTAACTTGCCAGACGTGGAAGTTTCATAGTTTGAAAGTTGAAACAAATTTTAGACTTATGAACTTTAAGTCAGTTTCTTGGAACGAGTCCCTGGTTTTCCAAATGTCCATCCAGAAGACCCCAGAAGTTCTGATATGGACAACGGGCAATTTGCCTTGTGATCATTTTATCGCTAAGTCTCACTTGGAAATAGAGCGCATCAAATTTTGGAGAGGTGGCTTCTGTCAGTTTCACGTTTTCACGTTTTTTTACAGATTACATGTGCTTCACAAACAGAGGGCATTGTGTGCGTTTTATAAGTTTTTGTTCATTGATGTGCTTCACCGAAAATTTTCTTATGGGCAAAAAAAGTCTTCAAGTTTCCATGGTACCGGTGTCACCTAGTTTGTAAAAACCCATAAATACACTTTTGTATTTGCACTTGAATGATAAAGTACTAAACATTTCCGTTTCAGTCAGAGATAACTTTTATAATTGACATTTTCATCACAATTTCTCGGAACTGTATAATCGTAGCTCTAATAAAAGTTTATCGGCTGCTTTTTGATTTTAATTTGTGAAAGGAATGAATGGTATAAATTGGCAAGGCTTTGCGTTACTACAATTTGTCATAGGTAGTCAGTTGGTATTGTCCGTCGATATCGCATTTGCTGAGTCAAACCAGTGTTCAGAATTAACATAAAACGTGTATTGCATGCCACTACCTACACGGTTCACTTTTCGTTCCCTGTAACTCTTGTATGAAAACGCAGTTTGTTGGTTCGCAGGCATGACACATTGAAATTACGATGTCCTTGTGTTTACGTGAATCGCAAGACCGTATATTTTTAAACACATTGCCGAATTTTTTAGGAAACGTTGAACGGAAGAAATAATTACAACTTCTTGAGGTTGTAATACATTACATCGATAATCGTTCATTTGCCTATCATAAGTTTATAATATCACACAATTCAGTTGAACGAATTTGATGGATTTGTTTTTGTGAAGAGACAAACAATACTGCTCTTACCAGGTTTTGAGTTCAAGGGCTAGTTGGACACGTACGTAGCCGGAGTCGGGGTCGAGTGACCATCCTCAATGATCTATCCCCGGGCAGTTCGTAGTCAAATTCACAAAATCTTTTCTGAAGGTGGGCCTGTCGCTGGCGGAGATCACGAAAACTCTATTGTTCCGGCCCAGTGGCACGTCATTGACAACGCACTCGGCCTACAGTTATTACAATAGGCCAGCAGATAATAATCAGTGGTTATAAATACATCTATACAAATGTTTTCAAGTGGTACGGACATTTCAACCAATACATCTTATACCGTAATCACTTCGAGCTATCATGCTTGCTCGTTCTCGCTCTCAATGGCCAGATTAGGTCATTCGAAAACGTCTTCCTAGGCGTAATAGACGGGTTTACTGAAGTTGTGATTCCCGACGCGGTTTTTCCCATTTCTTTTAGTGAGTATTTTAAGACTAATATCGCTAGTGCGTCACGAGGACAGGTAAGAAAATTCGTGTTTTGTCTGTCGTGCTAATGTACGTGAGTATTTGTTTAATGTTTCGTTCTTTTCCACGAAAATTAAGAGCACTTCCTGTAGCGCCATGAATACCACCGAGCCAACCTCACACGTCGTTTTGTCACGCCACGAAATATGGCGCAAGCTTTCGCCATGGGTAGATGTTCTAACAAATTAAGGCTTTCTCAGGCTGAAAGGCACAGACGTCGTGTGCTTGAACTGGGTTCATAGCGGAATTGGATCGTTTTACACGTTTTGATTAGAACTGTGCGTTCGCAGGCTTAACGAAAATGATCTACCCCAAAAGACTGCCATCGCGCACAAGCTTGTATGAGGTAAATGTAAAATGGTTATCGTGCGTTGAACGATCTACTTTGTACGCCTGATCGAACAATCTGTGGCATAGTAGAATATTGTATTTAGTAGCTACATGCAAGAAGGCTCGTTACAGAAATACAAAAATATACGTAATTACGCGATGATTCAATACACAAAAACGTTATCGTATTGTTTTTTGCTGGCGTCATGCTAGAGTGCTGTTCGTTTTTGGCTGACTTGACAATTTTGAGAAACCGTAAGCCCATGTATTTTGGTATGAACGCGACTAAATGTATTCTCAAGTTCTACGAGTGCATGGGTAGTTCTATCTCGTATTTGGAGTGTTTCACTTTTGCGAAACGCAGCTTTCAACAAGGGACATAGGGGTCTTAATCTGGAGGTGTTTGGTCACTCTGAGGTATACATGTGTTTCTCTACCACAATCTGAAAAGAAATCAGAAAAATGCATTGAAAGGACTGTTCTCTGTAACACAATCGTTTTTTATTCGGAAATGCTTCAGTTTAGACTGAATTGAAATGCAAGAAGAGGGAATTATTCTACGCTGTACTTAAGAGCCCCATTTCTTAACGGTAAATAATTCAGATGAATGTCAGTTTTGTCATTTTGATACTTCAACCAATCACGTGACGTGTAAATCGTTGAATCAAAAACACTACCACTACAAAACGGGATTGTGCGTCAGAGTGAAGACAAAATTTGCGTAACACCGATCATTAGCGCAAGGCTATTGTCTAGCATCTGAATAGCCTAGCGTTGCGCTGAGAAAAACAACCAAGACGAATAAGCGATTTGCTTTTGTTTCTAGCAAAAGTACATGTCGCTTACAGACATATTAGTAAGTTGATTTTGGCTGAGGCATCAAATGCAAACAATCAGGGATAGTAAAGTAAAGTTGTATAGTAAAGTAAAGTTGTACGTGCTGTGAAATGTTGGAGGTCTCCATCGCGTCAGAACAGTGCCGGTGCTCGTTGCGTAATCATGAAATGTAATTCACCCAAGTCCTTGGAAGATTTCGACGTACATTGCAAGCAAAGTACGCGAACAAAGTAGCTTTACTCTGCGTCTACGGAACACAGCTCCCGGATGAGTTTCATTTTAAATTATGTCGCTTCCTGACTGAAGTTTAGCGTACGCTTATTTAAGCTGTAGTACATGTATATTAGCACACACCAACCACAATGCCACAGACGAAAAGCAATACTTCATAACCCTACTCTGGGAGTCGCATATTTTTCGAAGATGCGTGAAAAGATAAACAGAATATACCTTTCTGTTTTACCACTTATAAGGGAAGGCGAGGTCTCGGTCGCTGCGATGACGTCCGTGCTATTTGAATATACTGCTATGTCACGAGTAAGGGCGTGGATTGACATTTCTCTATAAAAGTCAGACGACTAATTCGGTTAGAAAATTTGCTCCACACCCGTGAACTCGCCAGTCATCGACGGCTCGGTGATGAAACTTGTTCTTGTACAGGGGTCTGCTTGTTAGAACTCCTTTGTTATTGTGAGAACATAACAGGTATTGTCTTCGGGGCAGTATTGACGGTAATTCATGTGCTGCAAAATAATTTTAGGGCCATTCTTCGTATAGTTAAATCAGAAGAGCACTTTTCATCTCGTGAGCTTTGCATCATTGCTGATTGAAGTCTAATATTTGCCGCAGATTCTCCTGCATCGAAACTTTAAACCAAGTGAGCTTTCTAATGGTGACTTTGTGACATGGTTAAACAACAGGTTTGCTTTGCTGCGTGCTTTGATGAAAGTTATTTGTTGCCTTTCTAGGAAAATTGGTCACGTGACGAATCCCTACGGATCCAGTGACGTAGCGGGAGAGACTCAATAGATTTATGCCCCGCATTGAAGATTCGTCGATCCTATTGCAAGCGCGCTGGCTCACTTAGCTGCTAGGGACATCGACATTGGAGGTATTAGTTTTGACCAGAACAGCAAAATCCACTGTGATTTGGTGATTTCTTTATAAATTGTCAAGTCTTGTCGTTCGCTGCGTGCCATTCGCTAAAACCAACACCGAGACTTTACCAGAAAAAAATATGCTTAGAATATTCTGCTCTTGATCGAGTAGGGAAGCTACCTCAGGGATGACGAGATCGAACTCGTGTTGGAACTGATCTTATAAAAACACCTTTCTGGCCGGTTTTGTTTCATTAAATGATGGGCACAGACATTTGGATTCAATCAACGATTACTGACAATACGACAGGATGAGTTTCACTCAGGTGATCTTGTTGGCGGTCTCGATACTCTGGAGCACCGCACGCGCTTTTGGATTAACGTGCATTGAAGGATGTGAATGTCTACCCAGGTCTATACGATGTCTTCAGCCTGACAATTTAATGAGTTTACCAGTGCTCAGTGATACCGGATACATGAAGAACGTCACAGACATGTAAGTTGACATTATCTCTTTGAGATCGTTGAAGAGCTTGCATGATGCATTTGACAGAATCCCTATTCATTATAGAGAATACTTCCACAAAGGCGAATTTTCGTGTCTATTGACAATCCTGGGCCCACTTTTTTAGAACCCCTCTCCCTCATACTATGAAGCGTGAGCAGAGAGGTTTCATAAGCCTTCTAATTTTTCTAACCTAATTTTTATATTATGCGTCACCTGTTGTAATGAACAGCACATGTTTTTTTCGCAAACAAATTCCCTGATACAAAACAAGAACGGTTCCTATGTAACTTAGTCGCAGCAATGGGCAAAAGCTCAAGTTTGAAAAACGGAGTTCCGTTGTATACGAAACCGTGTTTGTTAAAAATTTCAGAACTTTGGAAGAGCTCGAAAATTTTGCCTAGCTTCAATTGCAAACAACGCAAAACTAATTAAAACACGCGAAAACACAGGTTTCATCCACACTTATGTTATAATCTTGTGCATTTTTATTCTGATGATTTAACTATTGCTCATAGCCTACCGTACTTGATGATGAATAAAACGAGCTTGAAAAAAATAAGTCTTAAATGTCAATGTGTATACTCTTAGACAAATTATGTGGTATTTCGCAAATCCGCTTGTTGATAATCGTCGTTTGCGACATCGCCGCCCCATTGCAGAGTATGAATATTGCTTAAGCATGCTCAATTAAAATAACTTAAGTGGGCGTGGATATTGAATAATGCCCAAATTACAAGCTTTGGAAATTCACATGCTGGAAAAATACACGTGAGCACAAAAAGCATGAACTCCCTTCAAAAGATCCAAAACCTAAGTCAAGGTTTGATTAAAACCTGCGCAATGCTGCGTCACAAATACATTTCTCCATCTTAGAAACCCCTATACACTACGTGTATAAAGGCTGAAGGTGCTACGACCACAATGGCTGGTAGTCGCGGCAGAAGTAGAACATACTGGTGCTACCAAAGGAACGACACCTGTCAGTGACGAATTTATAGCTTCAAATATAAACTAGCGCCTTCTATCAAAACACAATATTTGATTTTCGATTCACATCTACATTTCACTCTTGAGATCCCCTCATTTGCTAAAAACGCCAAAAATGTATCCTCAAAACAGCGCATTCATGATTTAAGTAAACCCTTTTGGTAGTCATATGTCATCGCTAGAATAAGCCCTGAAGTGAACTACTGGACTACAATGCAGCCCGACAGTGATTTTTGTAGCTGAAAACAACTGATTTTTTTGATTACTTCATTAAGCTCTTGGACTAGTTTGTCACGCTCCAGCAGCTGGCCGCCAGGGGAAAGCCAGGCGTTTTATTGCAACACATTTCGATTAAACGTGAATGTATTGATAAGAGCAAGACAACTTTGCTTGGTAAGAAAGCTATTTTCGTCGGACACAGGAACATGGCTTTTGGTGGCTTTAACTTAAAAACCTCTTGATTCATTAATCGAGGAGACTCGATTTTTTTCTTATTTTCCACGTGACTATTGGGAATATAATCACTCTCGGGTTGCATTGTAGTCCGGTACCCTACTGCAGGGGAAATCCCTTATTCGAGCAATGGCCCGAGGACTCCCAAAAGGGCTTAGTTAAACCGCTGTTTGTGAGGACGCAGGGGTGTTTTTAACAAAAGAGTTCAATGCAGATGTGCCGAAGTCGTTCAATCCTAAACCCGCCAATCAGAATACTTGTAAGCGCACGCGCTTCGAGAGGTAGTTCATAGTCTACCGCCGGTACCAGAGTAATGACCGTGAGCCTCAAATATATCACATTGATAATTATTGTAATGATGAGACATAAAATTGGACCTATGAGTGCACACAAACACATAACTCTAATCTGCTTTTACAGTTCGCCATTGGACAGGTTACTTTGCGGTAATGGAAAGTAATTCATTTATTAAAATTATGTTTTTCAGTCCATAAAATCGATTGAAAGCAACAGCTGGTTTTTATCAAAGACCCTGTCTGGGCGTAGTCATGCGTAATGCAAGGTAATTCCGCTAGATGCAATGCAAATGGGGTGACCGAGATTTTGCTTGCAAAGAAGTACTCGTGCTTTAGAAGAGCAAATGTTGTTTGTACGTATTTTGCAAAATCACCAAAGTCACCAAATCCGCGCAAAGTCCCTTTGTATTTTGTGTAATTACAATCCCAGTTAATCCTTTATTCGCATATTATAATGCCAAATGTTCTTGCTATTCAATCCTTGAGGTTAAAAAGAGTTTTCGTACTGTGCATAACATTTCACGTTACCACATAAAATGAGAAAATAATTTTCCTTTCCTGAATCACGTTTCATTGATGCAAGACACTCTCAGGGCACTTTCGGCGAGAATTGTTTGCTTATAGAACATAACTGAGATTCACATCCCATAAATCAACATTCCCTCCTCGACAACCAATCTTTTCAGTAGCCGCCATTTTAGTAGTGTAAGCTAGGTCCTGCGCGTGCAAGCTAGGTCCTGCGCGTGCTCGGTAAACGCTTTCCGTTAATTTGCGTGAAACTGAGAAATTCATGAAAGCTAAAACGATGCTGCACAACTGTTCAGTTAATGATTCAAATTTTGTATTCTCTAATGGATTGTTTCAAAGTTTCTGACGAACATTTATTATTATTGAATGGCTCAATGGTTTAACTTGTTTATTTCTCAATTGGAAACTCTGATGACTTTTGTTATGAAATAAAACATAACCAGATATTCAGCATTACACAAAATTTTGTTGCTTACCCGGCACGGGTACGCTTGGCCTGTACATAGTGTCATATAAGAGCAAGACAAAGCACATGGCAACAAGATTTCGCCGCGATACAAATAACTCCATGTGTTAAATAAGTAATTTTACATACATAGGAATACTACTGTGATATCTCCAGTACTTAAGTTCAAGACTGAAGTCGAAATTTCGAGATTTTACTCGAGTTTACACCTTGAACCGAGGGGTCATCTAGTGCGAACTATAACTAGGCATTGACAATATTCTACCCAAACCATTGCGTAATCTAGTACAGAAGAATAGTCAGGTACCTTGAATCTTCACAGAGTACAAAGATTTGACCCCTGATCCAGGTATCTAAACGTGTCTAGACATCAGCGAATTTTACGAGGTCCAAAGCGTTAAAGCACACGTTTAGGCTACCTAATCTTTCTCTCGAAATTAGAGCATTCTATAATGTGCTCCAGAAAAAAGCGGCACTTAAAATAATGCTCAATCTATTTTTTGGGAGTTTCACAGAAAATACATAATGTTGCCCAATTGGTAGATGTAAATGGGATAGTGAACCAAGAATCGTCAATATGTCACAAAGTTTATCTTGTCGATAGAAGTGTTTCATATTTCCATGCCGCCGTCGATTGACTCCGGAAACGTTAGACACTATTGCCGGTAGATCAGACTTTGTAAACATCTTCAAAGTTTTTCCGTACCTTTAAAGTTTGCAAAGTTTGTAGAACAACATCTTATATGAAATATTGATGTAGTCGCTGTTTTGCTATCTCATATCGATTTCATTACACTTTTAAGTTTTGATCTGTAGACCTGGCAGAATGTCTCTGTAACACTGCTCGCGAGGTGGAATGCTGTATATGTTAAGTCAGATGATAGTAGGTTTTAGTCTTTTCGACGTTGCACCAGTTTCGTTATAGGTCATAGGTCATGGACTGTTCATGCGCAACTCCGACATTTTCTCATGGAATCCCGGAGGAATCCCTTTCTTCCAATACACAATCAAGGTTCCGGGTAGTCAACAGACGACCTACTTACCGGAAGTAAAACACGCATCACACCAGGCGACGCTAGCGAATAGTGACTTAGAAGCCTATACTGTTAGTCGCAGCTCTTGCGCACTATCCCAGATTTTGTGAATTAAGAGATAGACTTGGCGGTCCATGTTAATTATCACTTTTAACCCTGACTACATAAGCAGAAGGATTACAGATGGTTCTCTTCCCCACAGTGGGTGAGGCGCAATAGTTGGGCAATCTGAAAATGGGACCAGTACCAAATGATATAATACCCTTGACCGAGACAATACGACTTCCCCACCCCCGGTTGCCATTTCTTTGGTTCATCCACCCTATACGATATTACTGGTATTACCTGACATGAGAGGGCAATGTACCTCTCGAAGCAATACCACAAGGCCAGACAAAACACTTGGAATGGTAAACTCCTACCAGGGATGAACTGTACCTTAAAGGTAAATATTTTTACCGCACTCCAAGTCGCCAATCTCTTGCTATAGACAAATCCCGGGACCTTCATAATCTATAGCGCACTTCATTTCAGTCTATACGATACGATTTTCGTATAGAATTGCCGTTATTTTTCCTATGGACCGCTGTCTACGCTCTGTGATTGCGCTCCAGCACAGTGTTTCTGGAGATTGGATGGGTTGCTTCGAACAGTCATGATTCACCTCCATGCATAGTATTCTTGGCAAGTCATGGCATCATTTCTCCACAAATTCAGCCGGTCATATGTTTCGAAATATCGCGCAGTGACTGGCAAACAACCTAGCTACTGGAAAAGCGATATCCAAAATGGCAACACACTTAAGATCCTAAATGTGAAACTAATGTCAAATCCTGTGAGCAAGGACATATAGGGTTTTTAAGAACATGGTCGTGGTCATTTGGACATAGTTCTATGCGTGTGAGTCTGAGCTTTTGACGAGGACGATAAAACATTCCTATCACTGAGTAAAGGGACAGTGAATGAACTCGAATACAGATCTACTACTAGTGTTATGACGTCAGAATTCTCGTCCATCAGTCACTGCGAGTAATTCGGCGAATCTAGAAGAAGAACCCGGTACACTCTTTCACGGTGATACCATAGATTGTAGACAACACCCTCTAAACATAGCAAACTTGGTTTCCGGTTAGTGTATTGTGACGGAAAATTCTTGCATCTATTTTACTCACATTTGTTTGAGGCCAGAACAGAAGCATGAACTTTAAAATTAGCGCATTGAACCATTCTTAGCGCTATCTCAATATAAATATTGGCTCATTTGAGCTCAAGATGTTTTGATTTCTGGTCTCTCCCCCTCACAATGTATTTTGACGTTTACCTGTACAGTTTGTTCTCCACGTGTGTCGTCTGTTTGAGTACGTGAACCGTTTTCTTGGATAAACATGCCGTTATTCACTTACGCGCTAATTTTAAAGTTCGTGCATCTATTTTACTATCCAGCAAAACGAACAAAAATAATTTCGCATTAAAACGCTGTTCAAAGTCTTCCAAAAGTAAAACTCTTTGTATCGTGAGTAATTTAGCAATGCTACCCGACCACACAACAGCTAACTATGATTAGCAGACGGCGTACTTGCCGGAATTAAAACGTGCTATGTCTGCCAGGTGTCGCCAGTGAATAGTGACGTCACGGCTTATGCGTAAGATCACAGATTTCATCCATTGAAAACATTCGGAGTTGGCGGTCCATGTACATCGTACTATGGTCTATGGTGCTATGAAAGATAGCAATGGCGAAGGTTGTTTGACATGGCTTCTCATTGCTTTAAGTAATTCGACCGTGGTCATAGCATTCAGTCATTCCCATTTACTTAAAACTGGGAAACCCCCTTCAGTTTACAGCTATCGAATATGGCGACCACCTTTGACTTGAATAATTGTATTTTATTATCATTAATCGAAGTAAACAAAATCAAGGAAACCCCGATCCAATGACTTAAACTTAAACAAGTACATTACATAAAGGCGCTGTGTAGAGAACCCGGCCACAATCACAAAGACTCGCGCATTGTTGTTTTAGTCGTTATTGGAAAGGAGATAGACACTTGTAATAATATCCTCTGATTACGCCTATGATTTTGATGAGGTGTGACACGTTTACATGGTCAACATGTTATGAGAAGTTTGACAAAGTCTTCCTAGTCTAGATTGCTGTCATCAGTTCCAAATAAATCAGTGAGTCGTGAAGCTAGCTTCAATAACCGGAACATGACGGTGCTTTCATATTTTTAATGTGTTTCGAGTTTCCAAATATCACGGCACTGAAACTAGGTTTCAGTTTTAAAGCCCACCGCAGATGTAATCTATTTTGTCAACAACCACGAATTCCAATTTTGCTAAGCATTTGACTTTTTGTTGTTCGTGGACGAAGAACTGAGTTGAAAATGTCACTTGTTAATCCTAACAGGTGAGGCACAGTGTTGTGCTCATCAACATTCCGCAGTAATTAGCAACTTATATAAGGGATCGTTACTAGAATTTCTATTGCCTGTCATAAGAGTAGCTTGTCTAACAATTACGCGAAAGCAATTTCGCACCGATAATTGCAAAACACTTATAAGTGTTAATACTTCGTCACGTTGGCTTAAGAAAAAAGTGCTATTCGACAATGGAATAAGCGAAGACATAAAACCTGAATTTGTCTCAAGCCCGATTCAAAACGAGTTCTTAATTTTGACTTAGGTTTTTGAATTAAGTTTTTGACTAACTTATCAGATGTGCCAGTTTCAAAGTCTGGAAGTTGAGACAAATCTTACACTTAATTAAAACATGAACTTACATGTAAGTCAGTTTCTTGGAACGGGCCCCAGGACTCCTCAAGCTGCGTTTCGCCGTGTGTTGCTGCAGTGGCTAAAAATGGAAATCGAAGTACGCCTTTGCTCTTATAAAATCGGTATTATAAAAATTATTCACCGTGATAGAACTATCTCCGTAACCAATTAACAAGGCCATCGGAATCATCAGCCGATGGAGAAACGCTTCAGAGTTTGTTTGCATTGGCTAACCCTAAAATTGTGATTTGGAAAATGGGTCACGTACGCTCTGCCTGTGACTTCAGTTGCAGGCTAACTCCGATGCAATTCGAGATTGGGTGAGCGTGGTTATGTTTTTAAACCCCAAAGCGCTTCAGTTCATTAAGAATCCAGCATTGGAAACTTAACACGCGCGAAACGGACAGATGGTGTATGCGCCTGGAACCATAAGAGTTACTTCTCCTACAAAAAACGTTTTTTTGCTTAAACCTGCATTTCTCCTTGTTCAGCCAACTACAAAAGGAAAAAAATTAGGCTCTCTACAGACATGCGCACACCCAGCCTAAAAAATGAGGGTTCTCGAATTCTTGAGAACGTGGACCTTTTACTAAGATTCACGTGGTATGTTCAGACCCATGAATTGTGCATTCACCGAATTATGGCAGTTCCTGTATTTTTAGTGGACTTTTGTATCTATTTTTACTTTTTTTCGGGGATTTTGCTTCTCTGAGGCGGACCTTTTTGTCCATTCCGCCAATTGGCTGCGCGCATGTTTTACGCTCATACAATCAGTCTCATTGCATACCTTACTCTGATAGCATTCTATTTGAGGTACCATTCAAAATAACTAAAATGTATCATTTTGAGGTTTGCGAACCTCAATAAACTATGAGTTGTTCATCATTTCGATTTCTTTGTTGGTATTGCAACTAAAACTCTATTACGATACGAAATATTACTAGGTTGATTTCATGAAAGTATGGGGCCTAACTATTTAGCTAGCGAAACGTTGAAATGCAACTCTAACAAGAAGATACCTACCATTGGCGTTGACACGTTTGCTTTTCAGAACAATAAAGAACCAGGACCACCTAGCGGAACTATCGAAAGACGCACTGGGACTTTATCCAAATCTAACACGATTGTGAGTATGAAGAAACAAATGCCAAGGTCATGGTCAGCGAAAGTTTAAGAAGGGAGGTGACACCCTGAGCGTTTGGATATTTTAATATGTTTTAACGAAACTGTCATTGGCATAAACATTCATTTGTTTCGTTTACAGCAGTTTTAGACAAAGCTCTGTCAAACTCTGTCAAACCATAGACAACAGATTCGCAACTCCGACATTTTCTTCCGTACTATCCTAGAGGCGACCCCACTATCCTAAATTATCTGATTCATTTTCCCGTTAGTGTATTGTGACGGGAAATTCTCACATCTATTTTACTGTATAGTACAATGAAAACAAAATAATAACTTCGGCATTTAAACGCTGTTCAAAATCTTAAAATAGCGGAACTGTTGGTATCGTGAGTACTTTTAACAATGCTACTACCACCCGACCACACAACAGCCGACCATGATTAGCAGACGACGTACTTGACGGAAATAATAATCATACTACTGACGTAATTGGGCCAGATGTTGCGTGTAAATAATGACGTAACGTTGTGCGGAACAGCACAGATTTCGTCCATTGAAAATATACGGAGTTGGCGGACCATGTACTATAGTCTATGGTCAAACTAGCTAGAATTATTTCGCAGTTTAGTTGAACTTCGTTACAGTACAAAAGCATTTTTACCGCAATTTAAACACAGTTCAATTTACCGTTATTGCCATTACATGTAGTTGCTGGTTACTCATCTCGCTGGTTCCCTGCGTGCCGCTTGGTAGCCAGCACGCAGATAGCACGCTGTAGCACGCGCTTTATCATTGGTTGATGTAATCTCGGCAGTCATTGGTTAGCTTTACAACAGAGTGGGAAGATGGCGGACTATGAACGATTTTTAGCCTTGTCATGCAAGTGGCGTAGCAACAACTATTTCGTTTCTGCAGTAGGCCTAATGTTTAATAGCCGTGTGCTTGAAGCACATACATATACAATAAACACGCTGTCATCTGGCCGATTTAACTAGTGTGATATTCACATTGTATGAATACAGGACAGCAACGTAAACAAAAGTCAGCGACAGTAGAAAAATGCACTCTGAAAAGGAGCAACCACAATTTTCAGGGATTCACATTTCTTGAACATGAATTTGAAGCACCGGTTTGTCTGTACAACAGACCACATTTACACTTCCTCCATCAGTCATGCCAGTTTGTTTGCGTAAAGCGCTGCCTGTTGAGAATTCGGCCAGCCAATCAAAAACGCCGGTGTAAAAAAAATTCCGAGGAAAATTAAGTGGTACCTGCGTGCTGGCTACCACCTAGCGGCACGCAGGGAACCACCGAGGTTATTCTTTTGTGAATGGCCTTGCACACGGCAAACGAGGTGTAGCGATTTCCGATCGACGAAGTGAGAATGGAGCGACACCTGCCGTGATTTTGTCGTGAGTTAACCTGTGTTAGAGAGGTTTGTAAATTGTAGCCTAAAAGAAATGGATGTTTACTCGCGATTCATTTTGAAAACTACTGCACATGTAGCTCGTCCGTAACCATGTCTGCATTGCTGTTTTTATTCATGTTATCAATAAGTAGGGGTTTCACGGTCCCAAGAGCCTCATTCAGGGACCTGTATCACCAAAACAAAGTAAACACATTGAGGAACCCCTAGTATGGTGTATTTACCGGATGACGTTGGTGGGTTTATACGTTCTCTACTTTCCAGGACTGTTTCAAAGAGTGGCCTTCGACGAATTCACCCAGACAACTTTATCAACAATACAAATATAACAAGCTTGTAAGTATAAAAATGCAACTTCTAAAGCCCCAGCGTAGCGACATCTTAAAATGTTGCTTTATTCCGTTCCTTGAGTGGAACCTTCTGTTGTCTGATTCCACTTGATGTCCCTATGGACGGAATGTACTTTGTTATTGACCCACCGTTGCTAAGTTGATGGATTCAAGTCAAAGGCTTGGGACTTTTGTTTGACCCAATGTGGGCTGCGTGGGAATTTGAAGCCTACCTCAAAAAGCATTTTTGTCATCGAAGTTGTAAAGAGAACAAATTAAGGCTGCCTGTGCCCACCAATGACGATTAACGTATTTGGCGTCCGCCTTTTTGTTAACTTTCAGGTAGGATACCAAGAAGAAAGCATTGCCTGGCAATTTCAGACAGATCTGGCAAGTGTAGAGTAATCTGGAGGCAGTTTTGAGCCGAAGTGTATTATTACATTTTGTCTTAATTCTGGTCTTACCAGATATGTACGTTTTGGAAAACGATGACATTTGTCAATTTTTCACCAATCCGAACAGTTGACAATAGCAAAAGTGTTTTGCGTTCTCCAAATTAATGCTCAGCTTGTCAAGTCTTTCATGGAATACACCTTGTTACAGGCTTATGCTTTTATTGGTCTGTGAACTGCACCTTACAGTACAGCTACGTTTGCGTAAGTCTACAGTACTTCGCCACCCGGTCAGGGGTAATTTCAATGTTGCGAATTATTTTGGCTTTGCACTTATGGAAAAACACGTAACACTGTTTTTAAAAATGTGATTTGAGGCTGGCAGTGCCAACCTGAGGCTATTTTTGTCGACTGCTATTAACGCAGCTTTCCGTGATGGCCAGATTGTTATCTTTCTATCATGTAAAGATACGACACTGACTTTTATCAGTGAAATTAAATTTCTTTGCCTATCCAGTGGTGATTCGCCAGCCTATTCAGATTGATAATGTTACAAGTCGATGTTTGAACGGCTTTTAATTGTCAACACAGACGAGCCAAAACAAGAAAACGTTTTCCCGGTTGCCATAAAGTCGAACAAAACAAGCCGATTTGCTTTAGATAATGGTTCTGTTATTTCCTGAACAGCACTACCCATAATCATAGAGCAAGAACGCCACCTTTTGGCTGTTTATGATATCATGACGTGTAGTAAACGACTAAAATCGTCATAATCTGAGTGTTGCACATAGCTCACATGATTCTCTGATTGCAGCGGAATCCTGGCCAGCGCTGCGTTCCGTAGTTTGTCACGGGTTAGGCGAGGTAACGCAAGAGTACGCAAATTCGCTCAAGAAAAAGGCGAGTGCTTCACGCGTAAGCTACTGCGCTTACACTTACGCGACACTTCTTGTCGTCGTAGAGGCAAACAAATGACATAATGGTCTGCAATTTGCAATTTTCTTTCCAGGGATTTGAGATTGAACAAGTTAAAGTCGTTATCATGGAAAGTCATCGAGCCACTGAAACGAATTACTCAGCTGTAAGTTTTTGCACCACCTGCTGACACTTGTTAATTCTTGGTTTTCGCAAAGTTTTTATGTTATCTTTAGTTACTAAAAACCACAAACAGTTGGTCAGCACAGATATAAAATTCGCCCCAACAAGGAGTTTCCGGTTACTAATTTCTGCATACACTTTTTAACCAAACGGAGAAACCTCCATAGTCTGAGTTCAGTTGTGTTTGCGCATTGAATGTGATTGTTGGGCCGGTTATGACCCTTCACGAAAACCCTGATGTATGGATGCTTATACGGTGGAGGGAAGGTGCGCTTAAAGGTGCCACATGTGCCTAAGTCAACCCTACATGATAACAAAGTAGCATCGACAATATATTGTCAGGCTTTTAATGAAGCGACTACCTCGTATAACCGGATGAATGTGTAAATTCTAATGCATGCTGCCAAGTGTAGTACAACGCGAACTGCATGACTGTTCAATGTTACAATCAGGAAAAGATTTAATAAACGTGTTCCCCATTTGGAATCTTCAATATGATGAGATATTTGCATTTTAACATGAAACAAGTGTGTCCTGGAGACATTTTTCAGACTTTTGGTAGTTTGCTACCGAAAACTTTTCTTTCGTAAATATTTCGAACGCGTAGACGTATAAGAAGTTGACACTATTAAAAATGTTGCCATCAACAGCGTATAAAAACAATAATGGTGAACAGTGCAATGTCAGGATATTGTTTATCATTTCAACCAGTGTTTCAACAATTTCTTTTCATATCAGACAACGTGGAAGAGATATCAACTGTTGAATGTTGAATTCTAACTTAACTGCTTATGGGCTTCAAAAGCAACACCACGCGCACCCGACCTTGAATTAATGCGAAGGAGCCGACATCTCAAGCCGCAAGCAACGCGTACATGTGCCATTGTTGAATCCGCAATTATGGAGTTAGTCAACCCAACAAACTCTGAAATGTTTTCTTGAGTCGCCGACGGCTTTGTTGTTGTTATTGACAATGAAGGGGCAAAGGGATATTGTGAGACCGATTTCACCAGGTGGAAGTCTAACTTGGTCTTCATTTCTGGCCGGGCAAAAGTGCAGTTTCAACGTTCACGCTCCAGTTACATAAGTCTCAAACAAAACTGTGTCATAAATCAGTTATGATTCAATATTTCAGAATTGTCGTCGGTAACCCGCTGGTTTGCAACTGCAGTATTCGATGGTTACAACTCTTACAAAACGACATTCTGGCGAGAGGTCTTGTCGACACATCGTTAATGTGCGTAACAACAAGACACGGAGTCGAACGCCAGGAAGATTTGCTTACTGTTAATATTACGGGTTGTGGTGGGTCTATTTATTATAATGGTTTGTTCATAAACATATGAATGCATTCTGTTGCAATTTTGTGTCGACGACTTGCCTTAGTTTTGTGATGTTTCGCGCATGTGCGGGGCGCATGTTTTCTACCATCCAGTGAAGTGTCGGGTTTTAATCTGTTGTAGAGCGTTTCATTGATTTTAAACTCGTCTTTGAAACGAATTAAAGTAGAACCAGAGGTTAGATATTTAAATGTTAATCTTCCAATCATGTTACTTATTTTAAAATTCGAAATGTCTTCCCCACGTTAATTACATACCGAAAACTAGAACTTAAATGTACAAGCATCTCATGGATTCTTCTTGCAAAGTACAAGCCAGGTCAAAACTGGTAAAGCATGGCTAATGTGTTCGCTGGCTTGTTTTTAAGTTGAACCATGAGTCATTTCAATGTGTGTTTTTCGTGGCCATAAACCGTTTTCAATGACGTCGCAAATGTGTGCTACTACATTGACTCAGAAAAAATATCCCAACTAGTGCTATATGAAAGTCACATTTACTACAACTAATGTATGGTTGGTTTATGAACAATTCTATACAACATGTGAACTGTAGCAGTAAACGGATTCACTGACAACTCAGCTACTGGAATTCATCCTTCTCTTTCAGAGAAACCCCAGTCGACCTTGTCTTCCAGCGTTGTTACGGTGAATTCCTCAGATAGTGTTGTAGTGACGTGTCGAGGATGGGGCCATCCTGTGCCAACCGTTTACTGGAACACTACGACGATTGCGTCGCAGTATAAGTGAGTTTTCATACACCCACTGCATTAATATTTGCAAAAGGGTTTGGGTTCATTTCTCAATTGAACTTTTCATAGTGGTGCATCTTACCCTCGGGCGATAATTCTCCAAAATCCACTCGGGCTCTAGATAAGGGGGATAACGACTGGGAACATGTAATAATCTATTTATACCACATACTGAGTGAGAAACATTACAATGAAGCGATCTACCTTTCTCGACTCGCCTGGGCTTTGTAACTACTTGCTATGTCAGAGGCCCGGGGTCGGAGGTCGTGACCTTTTAAGAAAAGCCGAGCTATTTTTGTCAAATAATGCTTTTACTCAAAACCAAATGAAAATTTAAACAAAATAGAAATGAAGTGAATCTGTAAATTAAGGTTTAGCAACTATTATAGCTTACTACACATTTTATCACGCTAAGCTTCGACCGGGAAAATATCGTCTGCTAAAGTAGGTTACCAATAGTAACTGAGTATAATGCAAAGTTAAAGGATTCCGACGACACGATACCCGCATTCAAATTGGAGATCGGTGATTTACAAGTGAGAGAACACGAGAGAAAAAAATTCACAGAATTAAGATATCGTTTTTATGAAAATTATGCGTCTTATTTTTCATAGCGTATAAATATCGGTGCAATGCCCTTTGCTGAACATGCGATTGTTGCGCGTGCTCATTTAAGTATTATATTTTCACGTTTGATGAAGTCAGCCGCTGAGTGGTGTAGTGGTAAAGTCGGCGACTCGCCACTGTTGAGGCCCGATTTCGAATCCGGCCTCGGTTTCCCGCCAAAATGTTATCCCACTAGTGATAAAACTTTATGGGTTATTACACGGTTGTATCTGCCATTCGACGCAAAAATTGTGGTATAAAACATATTAGCTTTCGCAAGGTATTTATTTCCATATTTTCGAATGCATTAAAATACTAAGGCTATCCCGCCCATCAACGCTTTGTGGACTGGCAATGATATCTTGGCAATCGTCTCCATCGCATTTCCCGATCAATGTATTCAAAATAAGTTGCTCACTTCGCATTGCCAAACAGTCCTCAAGGCCACTCGCTCATTGGCTGAATTTCTCAGTTATGCTAGAACTAAAATCGCATATTGTCTTAATATTAGGCATGCTCCGAACCTGCCCTTTAGAGTAACTCAATCCATCTCGACTCTAAGTAAAGAAACGCTTTGTAAACTTTCGAATGTGTATAAGATCAACAGATACCAATTCTTGTATCAATAATTCTTCAAAACACGACAACTTGCCTATTGTTGAGACAGATTGAACGATCGCGTAATTTCATGCCTTTGTGTGACGTAACTTTGCGCCAAAACATATCAACCATTGCTTAGTGCTCAAAGTTTACCATGGTAATATTGTCAGTTATTTATAGTTGCTACTCATATAAATGTTTAAAATTACACAAAGATGGTATAAAGTTATATTGAATTGTCAAATGGTAAATTTCCAATACATGGTTAAAAAACAAAAAAGATACACCTACCTGCATACGACCGGGCTATGACGAAAAGCAGAATGACACTGATAGATTATCTGTGATGACGGTCTCGAAGCACATAATCTAGATTTACAGTGAATAGAGATTTCATATCACGAAAGTTTCATAGCACAGCCAGCATTTCGCTTTGGCGACTTGCCCACACGAATCTTCTCTCTGAGTTATAGTGCAGTGAAAGCAGGATGTCATGAAAATTTTCAATCGTTTTGAAATCAATGTAAGATTTGTACGGGTGGTTGAAACGTGTGTTGCCTGGAAACGAGTTTCCTCCAGGCTTCAAAGAAGTCGTAAGGAGGTTTGATACGTCTAAGAAATAAAATTCGTCGATTGACTGTTTGAATACGGCGTGTGCAATGAAGTTAGTGGTGAATGTTCACAGTGGAGGAAAGAAATTTAATCTTCACTGCATACGCCTGCATGGTTTTAGGCTATTCCTTAAAATTCCGTTAGAAAAGAGGAAGGTCCCATTTGGCGCCAAAACGTTACTCAAACTCTGCTTACTTATGTATATAAATATAACGAGGCAAATGTTTAACATTTAAAAGGTCAATTACATGCAAGACTGTGACTCCTGTTGCTTATCCATCTATCTTATTGAAGTATTATGCCATAAAACCACAACGAGCTTTTGTCCACATCAATGACAGACAATTGTCAACTAACGCTCTCATCTATACAGAAGTATTTACGCAATACTTTTACATAATATAGACTTCAATATAGTCTCTCACGCAAACGCGTTTATTATTTCTCAATTTTCTGTTAATAGTATGACCTAAAAATTACTGGCAAATGAGTCCTAATAAGGTATTCCTGCACAACAAATAACGTGCATATCATTCGGGCTTTTCCCATGAAAAGTGACTGAAGACTTGAATGTACATCAGGCGTTTCCAATTGTGACCTCCGCTTCACAATTAAGGGTCAAAGTTTTTGCCACGTGGGCCTGCTTGTTAGCACGTCACAGCTTCGAACTAACTTATCTGAACAACTAGCAATTATGTATAGTTTCGCTGATCTGAGAGAAATTCCTTTTTCAGAAACAATTGACATTTCAGATATTTCGAGAAAGACTGCCGGAGTACATACGCTATAAGTACATACACAAAACGTACCTCGATTGACGTACATGAAGTAATATCCCACTCGACCTTATTCCGCGTATCGACCTCAACCGAATTTATCCCATACGCTAAGTTTCTTACATTTTTTCGGCAGGTTTTTTTAAATACATGACCCAGACTGTTCACATGGCGGATCACATCCTGTATGTATGTACTTGCTCCTTAGGTTGCAAGTTTTCTCTTGTAAAAGAAACAGTTTTAAAAGTAACGATTTATTTCTTGAAAAGAGGTAACACGGATGAAAACAACGTCAACTGTGCAGTGAACTTGTAACATCTCCTGGAAATAGTTAAAAACAACATTATCTGATGTTTTAGTTTCCTAGGAATCGGCGCCTGAGTTGCAGATGATATGGTATTCAACAACTGAAAACTGAGAAATAAGTGTCTTATATTTTTGTTACAGATTTTACTTTTAGGGCCTGTTTGCATTTCGAGTTTTAGTTACACTGCTGCAACTGAATTTCTTTAAACTATATTCGGAAAGTTTGATGATAGAACCGGCTAAGACGTCGAGTCGACATTGACCTACCTTTTGAACTTTCCATATGTCAGAGGTCACTGTTGAAGTAGTGCGGGAGGTGAATACGGAAAACTTTATTGTATGGCCGCCTTTCCCTCGACAGATTTAATGCGTATGGGATAAAGTCTTATCCTTTGTGAAACGTTACATCACAGACGACAATATTTGTCAAAAGAAGCTCACTGCTTTGAAACATACCTAGTTTATTTGAGAGTGGATGACAGATAAACACAAAAGAAGTCATGTGTCTTCATGTTTTGCAATGACACAAAAAACGACACCGGTTACCGACAAATGCTTGCCATCATCTTTATTATAACATTATAAGAAAGAAAAACAATGAATACGCCTATGTACCGATCTCTATGTGACGAGCATACGACCTAGTTTCCCGTGGGTACTGACCATTGAATTCATGCATACTCAACACCATTGTAGTTTCCTTTGTGTCAGTGCTGTAGTCTTATGAACTGGAATCATCATTGCCATGTCGTTTGTTTTATTCTTTAGGATACAAAGTAGTGCCGACGGATTGGTGAAAAATCTGACCATAGATGTCGTACATTCCAATGACAGTCGCGCAATACGGTGCGTCGCACAAAATATCGTGGGGCGAGCTATACAATCTCTAAGTCTTTATGTAAATTGTAAGTATTTACTATTTAGTTCATCTGTTGAACGTTTCCAGTGCCGTCTATGCTTGTTGATCACTTCCAAGATTAAAAGGAACACCAGTTTTCAGTCAAGAGATCTGTCTATAAAACTATAAATAAAAGAAGTGTTCCGCGATTGCCTGTGTCCAATGTCTGAAAAGGTGTTGCATGTTCTTGGGACCAAACTTCGGCTACTTTTAAGAGCTAAAGGGAGGTCAAGGACAAACCTGTCTTATATTACATGTACCTGGTTATTTATTACCAAATTTTTTATTTCAGCCAAGCCCCGCATACTGAAACTGTCGGCCCCAAGAGAGTACTTTCATTGGTGCATAGTATATATAGTGAAGGGTTATCCACGACCTAGCCAAACCTGGTATAAAAATGGAAAGTTGCTAATGATGAACGAAGTCATAGGGGATAGATTCATACCACACAGAGCCACCGACGAGGTAAGATCTCTGCAGTGGCCCTTGTGAGGATTGCTTGAAGCATGCAGTGCACAGTGTTTGCTAGCTCGTTTTCAAGTGATCCATAAGAAATGAATACCTACCTATGGAGCTCGCAACCTCCAATAAATACGTATAATGAAATGCGCACGCACCAGTTTAGGCCATCCATAAAAAGACGAAAGTTTACGTGTATAAGTCCAAGAGTTTCCTCAAGATCTTATTCCCGCATGTTTTGACCTTTTAATTCAAAACCTTTTTGTGTTTGTTAGTAAACAAGTCTGCTTTTGGAGTGAGCAAAGCTTTGGCCTTCCTCGGTAAATGATTGCAGAACATTTCTGTACCAAGCATCTGTAATAGATCTGACACGACACTTTTATGTTCTTAGCTGGATGTCCTTTGGGGATGCCTTGAGTTTAAAACGGCATCTCACGGCAATAACGGAAAGTATACACTCGTGGTCGAGAATGAATTTGGCTCCGACACCCAATCTGTGATCGCAAACTTTCTGAAGCACCCTGGTGAGTGATTTACCGGATGTTATTGTTTTCATTTTTTGTTAGCTCTGCTGCATCACAAGACCTGCCTCCCGTTCAGTAACGCTAGGACCTCGCTAAAAAGCAAGACTTCGCGAGATTACGCGAGATATTGCCGTGTATTTTAAATGAGAACACGTGACTTTGACTAGGTTTTAGCTACATTGTAGGTCCTAGCGTAGGTCCTAGCGTCTACTGAACGCGCGCCTGCTTTGAAGAGGGCATGTCATTATCACGGAACAATTCAATCTATGACACGTGAAGCTTGATTGGATGGCACGGTGACGGAAAGGTATTCACTGAGTATCGACAAGGCGAGAACAAATAGCTGTGTTCGGGATGTTCTTGGGGCAAGGGTTCAATGTGTCATTTGAGTAAAATATGAGCTTTTCAGTTTATTCAGTAGCGACATCTTGCGAGTTGATGATACCCGTGTGGCAATAGTTATTTGTTTTATTTATTGGCATCTTATGTTGTTTGTTGTATCAAGTTAAAAGTTTGTTTTTAGAGTGTTATACTGAGTTAACCAAAACAGAATACAATTCATGAGGCCAGAACATTTTATGCAAACTATCTG
The DNA here is from genome assembly GCA_002633005.1 of Phoronis australis. Taxonomy (NCBI): domain Eukaryota; kingdom Metazoa; phylum Phoronida; family Phoronidae; genus Phoronis; species Phoronis australis. The sequence continues at coordinate 209,035 of NMRA01000355.1, read as the reverse complement.
ACGACAGGCACGCGTTTTCCAAAGTTTAAACCACCGGGACCTAGTCTCCCTGGTCGACCAGAAAGTAGCAAGGCTCCAAAAGACAGCACGAAAAGGATACTTTCTACAGCCGGAAGTGGCACGAACGAAATACAACCTCAGAACGTGAACGCTGATGACTCTAACAAAAATACGGTAACGACGACATGTTTAATACGAGATATCATACAATCTGTTAATTCCCGTGTTTTGTATAAGAGAGTGTTTTTACCGCAAAGGCATGGCTTAGGTGTTGTGTCTGCGACAGCAAGGGATTGCCTGGTGTGAGCTTTGATAACCACATTAAAACAGCTGGTCAGACTATTTAGCCAACTTCCTCGTTAATTCAGCACTGGTACCCCAGATAAACTAAAGGAGCTGTCGTTATCAGAACCGGGCAGTAAGAATATGTATTAAGATCTGCAGCTCCCGTGGCTGTGACATGTGACCTAATTCTAAGACCAGGTCAAGCTGAGACTGTAATCCTATTTAATGAGAAACTCTTTGGTGAGGGTTCAAATTAAAATTTCGATGACTGTCACGCATTGGTGTGACTTTAGAAACTGCCATGTCTTATGTTCCTGAGCAAAGTGTACTGCTTTAGGTTAAACCGGAATTAATTTTAAGGGGGACTCTCGCTTTACTCTTTTAGATTTATATAACAGTGGGCGTAGTGGTCTTCGCGGCCATATGTGGAGTGGCAAGTCTCATTGCCGTGAGGTATTACAAACAGCGGAAATCTGGTGATCATGCCTTCACGTCGACCGGTTCTCGTCATCCATTGACGCGCTATGGCGAAGAGAGTAAACCTACCAACGGGAACGTCATATCCAGCGAACGCATGCCCCTTAATCCGCTTAATGTCGTAGAAAATCCGAACTATTTGCCAAAACAGGAAGCTGAACCTCAAGGTAAGCCTATGCACGACACAACCTGACCATTGTCCTAACTATGACTCCTCAAACCCATGCCTATAATGAAGAATTATGGGAAATTTGGATACGGCTGGTGTTTACTCGTTAAAACGTTAAACCTAACAAGACAGTAGCACCCAACCTAAGGGCACGTGCTTTAAAACAATTAGGGCCTTATACACAACCCGATCATTCGTATACGACTTGACGCTTGACTGTCGCATGCGAGTAATTGGGGTGTCTAAACAGATGTTCCGAAGCCAGTTTTGGGCTGAAATGGCGTATGCGACGCTGTTTACCAAAACCAAGATGCTTTAGATAATCGTCCAAATGTCGGGTACGATATCGGAAACGGATACTGTGGGAATTTTGTAAGCATGGCTTTAGATATTTACAATAAAACAAATTTACATTTCTAATCAAAAAAAAAAAATAAATATAGACGACTGGCAGGTTTCTCGGTCACTCATAATGATATAAAATCTGGCGCCGTGCCCTAAGCTATATAACATCTTGGGCGCCAGTCGGTAGCAGTACCTTACTGCTCGCCGAAATTTTTCACACCCAGGTCATCACACACGCTACTCGATCGCTACAACTTTCGAGGAACGCAGTTAGCCAATAGGAGGCGACCCTAATTTGCGTGGGGACGTGAGCTATAGACCAGTTAACGGACGTTCCGGGTATTGAACAGAGTGAAGCTTGTATGACTTGATTTGGTGCCTCAAATGTGATTTGTTGTGCATCTAGAACATTCCGATTGATTGTTGTAAAATAACAAAACATCCTAATTACTCAACTACAAGAACAGGCTAAATTGATGAGTTCTACACACGCGCAGTCCAACTCACTGCACGTTTCTTTCTCACTTCGATTTCACCGCCTTGATTTCAATCATTTCCAGTCATCCGCCATTTTATGTCGAAGCAATTCACGTTCATCAAAGAGCTTGGAGAGGGCGCTTTTGGGCGAGTGTATCTGGGCATGTGCGAGGGTCTGCACGGTGAAGACGACTCGTCGGTGGTGGCGGTGAAAACGTTGAAAGACATGGAGCAAGAAGAGGCCAGGAGAGACTTCGACCGGGAGTCCGAGATGTTGGCGGGATTGAACCACGAACACATTGTTACCTTTTACGGGATATGTACAGACGGCGACCCGCTGATGATGATTTTTGAGTACATGGAAAACGGGGACTTGAGCAATTTCCTGAGGTACGATAACAGGTGTCGTTTTGCGCACATCAAAATACTCTCTTTGAAGTCAAATCAGTTTTATTTCTGTCATGAACAACTTAGGCACGTCGTAGGGAAAGGGTATTTAGATACGTACAACGTACTTGCGGTACAAGGTTCGTGCGAAAGTCGATCAAACATTTACAAAGTTTAACAATTAGTTCATTACCAATTGCTGACATCGGCTTATTATTTTTTCCTCTAGATCCCATGGCCCGGACGCCGCATTCCTGTGCTCCAACTGGAATCCGGCCAACCGCAGGCTGCAAATGCCGGAGTTAATTTACATGGCTCAACAGATAGCCGCGGGGGTATCGTACCTTGCCTCTCAGCATTTTGTACACCGAGACCTCGCCACGAGGAATTGTCTCGTTGGTGACAAGCTGATTGTGAAAATTGGTGACTTTGGAATGAGCAGGGATGTTTATACCATGGATTATTACAGGGTAAGCAGAAATCTGTGGTATAGAGGAATCCTGAAGACCTTCATCTTGTTGAATAATGTTTTACTTTGTTTCCCAACAGCTACTTTGTGCAATGCTGGGGGTGTTAGTATTCAAAGTATTGACACAAAATGCTAAGGAATTGGGCAGCTTCACCGTGTTTCGTGAACTCAAGCCTGGGAGTGCGTTCAGCAGACGCGAGAACCTCTTGAAAACACAAGATTACGCAAGACTTCGTGATATATCGCACATTTATTTCAAGCGATGCATCTGAACGCAATGGCTTTTCTCGTGAGATTCTTGCATCAACGGAACTCAGCCTGCATCTTTCAATAAATAGTTGGATTCTTCATACAGTAAACAGTGGTCACGCAATTGGAGATTCACTTGCCCGTGGTCTGATACAGCCGTTTTGCTTTCCGCCGTTAGACAAAGTTAATGATGTGACCGCCACATATTTTTTATGTGTTTTTAAAACAACTGGTAACTAAAAATTGTCACATTTGCACCCTTTGTGCTCTGAAATCGCAAGTGTTTATAAAACTTGTTCTTTTTAAATTCTTGCTTAGATTTACTTTTCTCTACTTCAGTGCATGTACATGTATGCAGTGTTGCGGTTGGGGACGGTGACAGCTTGACTGAGTTCTGTAGGCGAAAGGAAGCCAATGCGATCGCATGCTTCGCTTGCTGTACATGGCGATATCTCAGTCTTGCGAAATCTTACATTTTGTCGGTTCTGGCGCCTACGGAACACACACCTGGCAAAACGGAAGTTTTCTTGACTTATTGATGACGTGGTGGGATGATGGTAGTGTAATTCTGGTAATCTCGTGTTAAAGAAGCGAGAGGAAATCCTTTGCGAATTAACCTTTTACGAACTGCTTGAGACGTCAAACGTGTTCGGGATATAGGTCAGCCAAAGCAGCAAATCGAATAGGCGTAGATAATCACGCACGATTTGTAGAGTGGACAATTTCATTTTAGGAGCAGTTTAAGCGGACATGAATTCAGTTTATCATACCTACGGGGTGCTATTCTTCCAATGTAAAACGCCAGCTTGCGGAGACAAACGCTTACGGTGACTGCCTTGATTCTGTACAAAATGACTTCAATTGCAATGCACTATTATACCTCAATTCCAACTGACACAAAAACAGAAAAACAACGAGGAAGAAAGGCAACAAAATACAGAAGCGTGCATTTGTAGCTTGGTGTTCACGTGATTTCTGTCGTAGGTGGTCGGCCAGACGATGCTGCCTGTACGATGGATGCCACCGGAAAGCATTCTTTACCGGAAGTTTACCACGGAGTCTGACTGTTGGAGCTTTGGTGTTGTGTTGTGGGAAATATTCACGTTCGGCAAACAGCCGTGGTATGAGCTATCTAACCACGAGGTAAGTTGTCCACGACTTTGCCCGAACGTCGTGTTGATCGGAGGAAAGCGGCTCGTTTGAATAGCCCCGCGGTCTAACCTTTGTAATCAAAATCGAACTCGAAAATTTGTTTGACATTTTCCAGATTACTGTTTTTCTCTTTTCAAGTATGTTTTGTTTTTCCGATGAGTGTCTAGTCCTAGTTAGTACTTGATGACCGCTAGACTTAATCTACAAACTCGAGTGAAAACTCGATATTGGGCGATAAAAATTCAAAATTTCGAGTTCAGACTGGAATTTATAGCTTTAATTCTGGAACCACCAAGTGCAAACCAGGATTAGGAAGTCATAAGCGTAAACCATGATGTACCCGAGAAAACAAAAAAACAACACTACTCTCGAGTTCATAAATTAGTAGAACAGACAATGTCAAGATTGCTGTGTTCTTCTTGAAAACAAACAGCAAATCCTATCATGGCAAGGGAAAATTTGAAACAGGATTGATCTATGTTAATGGCCTAATTCAATTCTCGATCTTAGGCAGCTGGAATAGAGTGAAATACAATAACGTTATGGTAAATGTATACGATACATCTTGACGTTTACTACATCAATGATTCCTCCAAGCCTTAGACAGCAATAGAAATGTGACGTAAATGGTCCGGGAAGACTTCCATCTTAAGTGCCTTCAATTCACCACGTGTCGGTCATTACCTTGAGTGAAAGTACACTGCAAGTAGCTCCCATCAAGGACTGAAATAATAGGACCGTCACAGCATTTACATGTACCCTAATAAGCCGCAATATGAGTCAGACATCTTTGCCTCTCTCCACATGCGCTTTGTTCTTGTCGTACTCTTTACGTGTTCTGTCCGTTCAGGCCCGTAGCCAGCATTGCACGGGTGGTGGTTCAAATTTCTGGTACGGTGGACCTTTGATATTTTACAAACGTCGACACTCTAGAGTTTTCGGTAAGGCCCTTGACGCAGCTTCAGTAGGGGGAGGGAATACTATATATACAACGACGACTCTTAGCTCTATGTTTCCAACTGATCAGACGGAATTCGTAATACCAGAAACGAGGATGCCATGACGGTTGCTCACTAAGAACGGGACCCAAATTCGGATGTAATGTGATCCAGAAAGAAAGTGTTCCCGCGTTACCCCCTGCCAAACTTCCAAACCGGGCGTGCTTAATTGAGTGATTACACCTCATTACATACTCGGTCGGAAATATGATCGACTTACTGCATATTTTAATCTGGTTGTATTTTGCGTGTTACTTAGCTTGCTTACATCGCTGGAAGTGGGAACAGCCCAGTATTCCAAAGGTTCACTACTCTGAAGGTTCACTATTCCGAAGGTTCACTACTCCGAAAAGATCTAAAATTTTGGACTTGGGCGTATCAGACATCCCCCTTTACTTGCAGAAATAAACGCTTCGATTATTAGATGCACTAGGTGGTGTACCTATGCTCAAACAACGCCCGGATTTTATGCGCATGGGAAATTGCCCGCATGTCTTTCGAGTACGGAAAATGAGTACGTACTTGAATTTTTAAAAAAAAAATATGAAGTAGGAATATTGATGAATTATCAACCACGATACATTCATCAAATCCATGCAAGGTCGCATCATTTCACAGCGTGACTGAACTAGTTTAGGGCTGCTGCCCCTCAAACTCACCCATCGGAACCACACGCATGGCCGGGTAGAAACTAAATGTAGTTAGTAGGCTACCCTGTCCCTGCCAGTCTTCAAGAAGTCGGAGAGTCCCATTCAGTCGTCTTAAATTTAAAACCGCCCATATTGGTCGCTGAAGTCCTGATGTGATGTTGTCCCTGCTTGAGACTGAATGAGTCGTTAGTTAGATTGAAGATTCACGATTGGCAGTGATTGGAACTGAGCTCATTTGTAACAAAATGTAATCAATGTTTTAAAAACTATTCAAGTTTTGTACACCCTTTAAACAGTTACTAAATGGGCACAGATACAATACTTTTCTTATGTAAGTTCCGATTCGTTAGCAGACAAGGCAGAGTAATGAACTGTAGGCGTTCTGGTCTCGTAATTGTGGACATTCGAAGTAGAGTGAACTTTCGAAGGTAGCGAACCTTCGCAGTAACTTCGGAGCAGTGGACTTTAGGAGTGATGAACATTCGGAATAGTGACATGTAACCTTGGGAACCTTTTCCATCAAGATTTTTGCTCGTATGACGCCTGCGAGGTTGTGCGCCATCGGCACTGATTGACAAGAGAAGACTTTCTTCATTGACCAAAGTTTTTATTAGGTCTAGACCTACTTTTCCCTAATAATACGAACATGTTCGTCGGGGTTTTCTTAGTGCAAGAAAATAGGTAGTCCATGGGGGTGCAACACTGGAAAAAGTAAGGGCTACATCCCCCTGTGGTGTACCCCCCGGCATAGACCATGGGCGGTGCAGCACTGAAAAAAGTTAGGATTGTAGCCCCCCAACCCCCTATGGTGCGCCGCCCATGTAGTTAAATGTCTGATTTTTGAGCAACGGCGGAGGAATGCCTATAGTGAATTTAATTATCATAGGCGTGTACTGAATTTAAAAGAATGGAAACGCACACACGTGTGTACGCATGCATGTCATCCACCAATACACAGCCAAAGTAGCCGGAAATTTGAAAATGTTTGCACTTCACCGTACTATGCCACTATCAAAATAGAAAATAAACCTACCTTTTACTATTTTGTTTCTTGGTCGATTTTAAGACGTTCACATGGCACTACCTTTTGGGAACTCTCTCGCTGCTACTGTATAAAGCCTATTAAGGTATAGACATTTACTTTTAGACTCCCGTGTTACCCTATGTTGTGTAACCTTCACGCGCGTTCAATGCCGATGAATAACATAAAGCCTCCTCTAATCGTCTGCACGATCCTATCATCAAGCACCATTCGGACGAAGTTGACCGGGTACGGCCCGATAATTACGTGAACTGAATTCAAAATTTTTAGTGACTTAGTTATCATTGTAGTTAGTAGTACCAATAACTGCAACTGTTGTTGTCTAGTTTAACGGACAGGTCGGGGCTGGACCTTTTCCGCCGGGGGGGGGGGGGTATCGAACCCCCCAACCCTGGCTACGGGCCTGCCGTTGCATTACTCTATAGTTCTTCCTATGCCAGAGAGGTAGTATTTCTGTGCTGTGGTCTGCAATGCCGAGGGGAGAATGTTAGGTAAACGGGAAAGCCATCCGTGGAACGATGCTTGATGTTAAGTTCGCAGCCTTCCCGACATCAATCAAAGACAGGAAGATTTGGAGCAAGTGGATGATAAACTAGCAGAATCCCCTTTATTGAAGATATCTTTCGATTTCGGTACCTCTTAAACGGTTGGAATCGGGGATATTTCCTCGACCATACGCCTCGACGATTTCCGTCATGACCTGCGAAAATGTGCCTGACATTTCAATACTTAGTCAATGAAAACAACGGGCTTCCTCACTTCCGGGGCTAAGGAGAGTTCTATCGCTCTGTAATCCAGAGAACGGCCCCTGTTAAATCAACTATTGCATGATTCATTTATTTGTGACATTTTCACTCTTGCTCCTTTACATACACTGAAAATAAGGCAACTAACTTAGTTTGAGGTTATATCAAATCTAATTTAGCGACCTTCGTTGTAACCCATATATCCAAAAACCAGACTAAGTCAACCAGTGAAATGGAAAGAAAAAAGATCAATATGTTTTTCATTTATGTGCCTATATTATTACTTAAACACCTTTTTAAAGTCAAAATTCCGTTTATAGGAAAGGTACCTTCATAGCAAAATAACCCTTTGGTCGATTTTAATGAAACTCTTTTTAAATGCGTAATTAACCAAATTATCATTGATTAAAACATTTGAATTTTGTGACTGTGCCTCGAGTCAAGCTAGGTCAAGGTCGTGTTACCCGTTTAGTAGGTCAACAATTCATTGTTATACACACCATGCGCCAGGGAGTCTGATATGAAATCATGTACGAAATGGACAACAGAAATGGGAGGCGGTGGTTAAAGCACGAGAGCAAAACAGCGAAATGTCAAATTTGAGAGGCGATTTATCTATTTGCACAACTTGCTTTGTTAATGAACGCAAAGTCACAGGAGCGGTGCGTCGACTCGGACTGGGTGCATTTGTTCTCAACGGTCGTATGCGTGCAGATGCAGAGCTCCCTCTGGCTCAAAACTGTGCTTTGTCTTCATTTTTCGCAGCATCTTTCTATCCTATGTACATGTAAACCTCGCTAACTCAATATTATGGCGACGCGGTGAATGTTCAGAATGAAAGGGTTACGGGTACATACGGAACTGATCTATGCCTGGCTGGAGATTCGATTTTGAGTGAGAGCCATGTGACATTTGACCTCGAATAAGTAATGAAAATATTGAATGTGATTCTGATAATTTTCTTTCTCTCGCTGCACGGTATATATTTCGTATCTGAAGCTCCTTGACTCTGAAGATAACGTATTTTGGTAGGCATAATTTTTAAGTGAAATATTGAAAAAACGGCCAATTGTTGTCAATAAGGTTTGAAATATTCTTATAAGTTTAAAACGAGGTTTGTCGTTTTATTGTTTCTCCCTCCTTGTTTTTGTAAAGCATACACGTATGTCGACTTCCGTAATGTGTTTAAGAATATTCCCTTTTACCTAATGTTTTCCAAGTTACAGCCACATAACGTAACCGTGACGTCACTATATGAGAAAGTAAATCACAATCAAATATCGTGAGAACACAACATGCCACCAAAATCGATTCTTTCAATGCACAGTTACTTTATTTCTCCTAAGATGACAGTATTTTACATACCTCAAACTGTGCGTGACAAATTAACACAGCGATGTCAATTTCCGCCGCGTTCAATTTTGTTTACACTTACAGTTGTGCGGTGTCAGTTTTCGCCGTGTCAGTTTTCACTATGTCAAGACTGAGAAGGCATGGCAGTGATCCTTTAACAGTGCTGGTGTTTGTTGAGCTAGAAAAAGCGTAATCATCCGTGACGGAACACATGCCCAAATTGCCAAAACTTCTTAATTCTGAAGATTTTGGTCGGCTTTCGGTGATGACTTTTGCTTCTACAGTTTTTTGCATGAGACAATTTGAGCCTGTCACTGACTAATCTGTCGCGACCACAATTTATGTCTGTGAATTGTTTTAGTTGGGGGACATGGTGTGACGTTTCGCTAAAAATTCCCTTAGAATCTGAAAACGCTATTTTGTTTACAACTGGTTGGTAAAACGTATTGTAACTGACATCGGCCAGCAGCTGTAACCCAAATCATCCGAATAAAGAACTTCTTGCAATTTGAACCTGCACATCGCGTCAGGAACGGCGATATTAGAAACGTTCACAGCACATTCTCCGCTAACATAACGTAGAATTGTCGTGAGGACTTGACAGGGACCTCAAGGGTCTCACACTCCACTGATTTATCCAGATTATTTTGAGAATGCTTTGCCCATTCACTCATTGTGTGTCATAAAAGAGATCAGCATACCTGCAGCTGACGCAGCAGGTAGAACTACTCTCGTTTATCACTTTGGCGTAGACTCACAGTTGAAATGTTTTTCTGTTGACACCAGACCGTCCGGAGTTGCGCCATGTACCAACTCCGGACGGTCTCTCACGACGATTTAGCGTTATGAATATTTAGGTTCTTTCACACATTCAGCATGGTCCACATAGAACAAACGACTAGGCAGAAAATCTTGCTAGAAATGTAGCATGAGACCTTGGGGTTGCCGTGTGTACAAGTATTGGACGCCTTGAGTAATGGATTGCTGATTACCTGTTTGTCTTTTAGGTTATTCAGTGTATACAGAGCGGCAAATTGCTGGATTGTCCGCGGCTTTGCCCCGAAGTGATTTATAAACTGATGTTGGGTTGTTGGCGAAGACAACCGAAGCAAAGAATTAGCATAGCGGAAGTGTACGAAGTATTGTTGACTTTAAACGAGGACTACGACTGTACGAAGTCTGATTCGCTCGACTCCGTGTTTTGACCAGAGTCTCTGTCAGCGTCTTTTTACACGTATGTGTGTAATTAAATGAAACTGTCCGGCAGTTTCCTTTTAGGCCTTCGGATAGACCCATGGAACTGTTTGGACAATCAAAGGTGAGAAGCGTCTTATTCATAACCCTCATAGTTGCAGACACCCGAGAAAGGATGCAGGTGTTTGCGTATGGCGTGTGGGTCACGGACGTCGGACGAATTTGTCGACTATGAGATTTGTTCGACACGACATGGACGATGATTAGAAGAATGAGAAAAAAATCTGACTTCGGAGCATGCGTAGTCTAATTCTGCACGCGTTCTTTAAATGACAATTTGGTCATTGATGTGTGAACAACGGACATTGCCGGAATGTGGCGATGTTTAAAATGTGAGACAGTTGAATTGTTGACTATCCTACTGCAGTCGTGAGGGAAATACAAACAATGAAATGAATATGTTGTGTTGATGCAAACAGATAATGTTTCCGTCACGGAATCGATGCAGCCATTGTATAGTGACACAACATGAAAGCTAAGTGACAGATAACGTCCAGGTAATGAATTATTACACGTACATGTCAGTCGTCTTTATTGATGTCTGTCGCATTCTTGTCAACAAACGTGAACGTGTGTAGGCCTACACAGTAGTTTTCATTTCCAAAATGCTGACGAGCAAATCTTGTGTGTGATATTGTTAAGCTCTGTGACTGAAACGTTTTGGAAACATATTTGCTCGTGGCGTATTTTCTTGTTCCTGTTCGGGTGTGCATTGGCATATTCACGGTTTCTGATACGCATGTGCAAAGTAGCGAACTTAGGGACGCTTGTTTGGTAACTCCAGGCGGATGTGGAGCAAGAATTCTATCCCTGGAGAGTCATAACAAACACTGCGTAAGGCGAGAATAACCTTACATCTCGTAACATTGAAATTATTTTTGCCATGCAAATGCGTATTTTGTTTTAAGGTCAAAATGCGTGATATCTCTAGAATGTACAAAGATGCTATGAAGAAAAACAGCGTTTTAATCCCACACGTTGTCGGATTAGTGTAATTTACATCGGCGGTATTATCTGATTTCCTCAGGGTGGGTTACATTTAAATCAAAAAGATATGGATATTTTTATACTTCAGCAAGTCAGTCCTTGTCAGTTAGTAATTGAATATTGTTTGTGTTTGTGCCGTGTTTTGCTTGTGAAAATATAAAAGTGCTGGTATAATTAAAAGTTTGGTGTTGGAATTTGACGTATAATAGTAGCACCTTTTGTCAGCTAGTGTGAGCTGCATTGCATCGGCTCCATCTACACACGCCCTGTGTTCTACAACAATGGTGATTTTTTGTTTGCACAGTCAATTCCTCTCAAGGGCTAAAACAAAGTGTTCGTATCTAGAACCCATTCATGTACATGTATATATCACTATTGTGCAAGGGTGTAATTTCTGGGGAAGGGGGTATGGGCCGGGGTGTGACATACCACACTAATTGTCGATTTCGGTGAGCAAACAACTTTTTTCTTATTTTCACGTGAACTTTGGTTCGTTAAATTAGCAGAGTCTCCAGTAATCGCAGATTTTCATGTTATTTCCTCACAATGGGTTTCAACGCTTGTTATTTCATGCAAATATAGTTATTAAATATGTAACCAACATGAGACACAAGATTTGTTCTTGAGAAATTTACACTGAATCATTCTCGCGTATCAAAACGTCATTCGGCCTGGGTATAGACCCAATTCACGCGGCGGACATTAAAATCCAAAGCGAGGTTCACTGCGATAAACAAAGCGGCAATTTACATTGCGTGAGTTAAATGGCCGGTCTTTGGAGTCCAACCTGAATATTAAATCTTAAAACATGTGTCAATGATTAACCACATAGACGCAGAAAACTACAGTTAAAGAACAAGTCAATGCACCAAAGAGTTGTCTGACGAAAGAATATATTTTTTTTTTCGGAAAACTAGGTTCGAATCATGAAAAGTAAAAATGACCAAATTGCGGCGATCGTTGTGTTACAGATTAGGTATCAATGCTGAATGCAGAGTTACGTTTCTTCTCATAAATTCTTGATAAAAATGCTTTCTACACGAACCAGGTCATCTGGTCGTATTGTTGACGATTTGAAGATATATTCGACAGTGGTGGCTCATAGCATTTTCCTGTCATGTGCAATTAGTCACCTCTGGTTTAATTTGTTGGCCTCTTAGCTTCAAGCATAGCCTAGGTCCTGTTGAGATAAGCAATACCGGGACTACCAGTTGATTTGTCATTGATCTGCAAGAATAATTGATATTATTGAATATATATTTTTGCAATTGAAAATAAAAATTATATGACCATCAATTCTGCTTTCTTGGTTTTAATAATTACGTCTATTTCATGTGTTATATTTTTCAAATATCAATCTCGACCAAGTTGAATCTTAAAGTTAAAAACCTAATTCTTTCGTCCAAAGCATAGACTCGTTTTAGAGCTCAATTTCAGTTAACTGAACAGAACACAGTGGCTGATTTAGAGGGGAGCCAAGGGGGCCATGCCCCCCCTAAAATTCTCCCAGATTCCATTTGGCAGTTCAGGAGACCAAATGTCTGACGGGGAAAATCCTGGATAACACTCTGCCTTGCCCACCCCCCCAACTCAAAGTCCTGGATCCCCCTGGAACAAGCATAGTTATCATGTTTCTTCAGAGGCCTCGTTCATATCCGAGGGGAAAGGTGCCAGTGTGCGGCCTCTGAGAGGGGAACGTTTCACCGAGTGACGGGTCAGTGAAAAATCTACTGAAATCCCGATCACCATCAATAGCACCCCGCCCTTTTGCAAGCTCTCATAGCTCTGTCTCAGTCAAGTAGCATTTTCAGTGGCTGATCTAGGATACCATGAGGGGGGCGACATCCTTGGAGAAGCGGTCAAAGCGCGATTGTAAGCACGCAGGCGGCCCGGAAGTTGCGGGCGTCGAGGATATATACCTTCTGCTCAGGAAATCTGTCTTTGGACTATAAAAAAAAACAAAAAACGGAACATGTTTTCCCCTCTCGTCCGCTACCGGTCCTAGCTCGAACTCACGTTCACGTTTTGCCGGTTTATTTTGCTTGCGGCAGTCAAGGGGGGGGGCCTAGGCCCCCCTCTAAATCCGCCTATGATTTTGTACTTTTTCAAATTGTCACCTCTGTGGTCACAGGTGATTTGAACCGTTGGAGGGAAATTTTCAATCACTAAGGGAATTTTTACAGTAGGACTCGTGGGCCCGGGAATTTCGCGTGATTTTTCAATATTTTTGAGAGGGAAATTCACCTATTTCACGAAAGCGCCATCTTCCCGCGCCATCCTTAAATACTGGTCGAAAACGAGGCACACTGATAAAACCTCATGAGAGATCATCAGCTGGCCATGGTGTACTCTGCAGTGCCTGAACGTACCAATTCCAGTAATAATTCGTCGCTATCCTTCACAGGGATATACTTAGCCACTCGCCCAGTCGCCAATGCGAGTAAAAATGGTGCTGGGCGAGTAGAAGTTGACTTGCCGGTCGCCCAGGTAGCGAGCGAATTTCAGAGCGCAAAAGCACTTTATATTGTTTCCCAGATGAATGTGAATAATTTTCCTCCTCCTTGTGCTGTTTTTATCATGAATTTAAGGTTCAGTTTGGTCATCGTGTCGATGCTCCGGCAGTAAAAACATCGGCGCAGTGCGACCCTACCGATTCAGTACATGTCACCCGTTACGCGATTCGTCAAAAAACACAGTGTGTGGTCGTGCACAAAGAATTTGTGGACTAGTCCGAAACGAAGAAAAGGGGAGAAAGGTGAAAGACCGGTCCATGTGCTCATAGAAAATGAAATACTATATTTCTTGGAACTGATTTCTTATTGTAATGTACAATGTCATTTTAGCCAAAATTCTTTTGATAACATACGTCCTAATAAGCGCCCATGCCCCTATAAGCGTCCCCACTCGTTTTCAGACTTCGCTAAAACAAGCGCCCAGTCCATGAATGTGTATATATTTGTGCGAAAAAATGCCTTACCTCACAGTTCTAAAATTCTACAGTAATGTATTCAAATTATTAATAATATCCGACAGTCCTGAAAAATCATTGTGCGCGGAATTTCTAGTAGACCACGAGCCTCGCCGCTATGTCGGTATTTAGCCGTGGCTGTACACTTCAAACCGTTCCGCAGTGCTTCAAAAAGAACGCAAAAGATTTGCTGATCTTGCGAGGAAAGTGTCACACTATATTGTCTGGCCCTTCAGAACAGACGCAGCGTACTGGTAACGAGATTGGCCGTATTGTATCTTTCCCGTGCAGATCTTCTCCTACCACAGGAATCCAGATTCCTTTGTACATGTCAAATTATAAAAACCGCGAATCGAAACTTGGCCAAGAAGCGCGCTAGGGCCTGCTCAATGAGATAAATATAACTACATATACAGCTCATTGGGCCTGTTACTCTGTCAAATGAACACTGATAACACGCACGCGCTTGCTCACTCGGTGCACACCTGTTGACTCACTTGAATACAAACGTCACGTAACAACATATGTGTTCGTCCAGATTTTTCTCGTTGCGGGGTGCGATCTAGCGCAGATTTTTACTTAATCAGCTTTTAATCCCGACTCCACCGGAACTTAGAACCTTAGGAAAGGCTATTTGGAAAACTTAAGGAGGATTTCAGGTAATTTGAGTCGAAACTATTTTTACTCAAGAATTCAATTTGTCCTATCGACGATCGCGAAGCAGCGACGCATCACTGAGTCGGCAAGTTTTCGCCCTGGGATTTCAGCACATTTTTTTAAAAATATCGTAATGCACCACAGTTTTGTAGACAGTCTGTCATAGGTTACACATACATCACAGCTCGTAAATTTGATGAATCCTAGCTTCCGAGATTTTCTGGCTCCGGCACTCACCCAGCTGGCGAGCAGGGTTTTTCAAAACTAAAAGCCTGGGTATATCCCTGACTTCCACACTTTTCCAAAAGAGGGAAAACTACGAAGGAATGGCTGAGGAGGGTAAAAGTCTAGTTGCCGTGCGTATTGGTATGTTTTTTGGAGATTGATTCAATGTCAGACAACTTGATTTTTGGTAACGTTGATAAGGCTATTGACCACACCACCTTAGTTGCAGGACGATGCCATGTTTGTCAAGGCGCCTCGTTTTCGATCAACACGACAGCAGCGCCCCGCGTTCGTGAAATAGGTGAATAGGGTCGATGTTTGGCCCCAAAATTGAGGGATTGAGGGCCCTGTCCTTTTTGTAAAGAAAAATGCATAACGCGTCAACCCATAGTCGTGAAAACACAGCCTGGCTGGCCGAAGATTCTCCGGTCCTCGTTGCTATGGCGGCAACCGAGATGCCGCGACAAATTGATTCGAAAACAGTTATAAGTTTTACACGTACATATTTTCCTTCGTCGCGGCGTACATGTATGGCAAGGACCCAACAATCCTTAGGGATTGTAAAACAGACAGTTGAGTGTCCGTATTTTTGTTAGCTGTTCGAGCAACGCGGAGTAGGCCTACAACTACGCGGATAAGCCACCAGAGCTATCGTAGCGAGCCTCGTTTTGGAATGCGCCTCTTGTCGGCGTGAATAGGGTCTATGCGAATTATTTACAAGAACTTTTTCTCTCGTTGCAGCTCCAAAATGTGAGCTGCGCGAACAAATAGAGGGAGATTGCACTTAGTTTTATCTGATTTGCATCTTCAACGACGTAAATGACATTTGTACAGCTGGTCAGTCCTCGAATTTGGTGTGTTGTTCAACATGTAAATTGTTTAATTCGGCTACTCGAAAACACATGTCGGTTAGAGAGTGCCGAGTTAACTTCCGGCAACTAGCCTTTAACCCTTACGGCTAATCCTTTGAATTTCGGGTCAGTGTAGGCCTACTCCACTTTTAAACGTCGTCAGGGTGACTCTCTGGTGCAGCGTTTAATTGTTTTAGGGTAATAAATTCCCAGAATTTGCAATATTTATTTGATTCGTGCGTGCACAGGGGCGAATCCAGGATTTTGAGTTGGGGGGAGGGCAGGTCTGAGTATTATCCAGGATTTTGATCGTCAGACATTCGAACCCCCGAACTGCCAAATCGGAATCTGGGAGAATTTTAGGGGGGAGGCCATGGCCCCCTTGGTCCCCCTAAATACGCCGCTGGTGCATTAGTTTTGATCGTTGTATATTGCTCAAATACTTTGCCGAACCGTCGGAAATACAAGGTTCCGGTCCGACTATATAAATTCCCGCAAAATACCAGTATTTGCCCGTAAACGGGAACAATGCTTAAACAAGCTCTCGAGCATTACCGTCAGAACGTTTAATCTCATGTCTAGGGGCGCCGACTTTTCTAAGGGGATTCAGGTGAACTTGTTTTATTGTTACGTCGGTACTTGATGTTGCCGAACAAGATTGTCTTTGCGGCACTTGGAAAGTGTTTTTGATGGAGGCAAAACAATTTTAAACTCAATAGATAACCGGATTACTATTGGAAGCCTTGTTAGTTATCTTTACATGCGGTCATGAAAAAATCTGATCAAAACGTGACAAAAAGAAAACATTAATTCCCTGGACTTCGTCGTTATAACAGAAACCGATGACACTCTATCGTCCGGTTGAACACGAGTAGAAAAGTATTAAGGATAAAGCATTGATTATCAAAACATAGACAATTGTAAGACGTGGTTCCTACATGTCTGGTACAGAGATCTTTTGAGACTTAACTGCAGATCACATAATGTGACCACCGCATGGGGTGTAAGCAGATTAACAATTCCATTTGCCTAGTTTCTGATTCGAACAGTGAGCATAGCTTCCAGCAAGCACCGTCTTACTTAGTTTGTAAATTGAACAATCAATCTGTCTAGCGCTACGTCTATTGCATGTGATAGTAAGAATTGAATTTATTAGTTCGAATATCAGACGAGCTTGTGTAATGCCTATTGCATTGGTGTTATCTTCACAAAATAATTTGCATGCGCGCACCCAGCCTAAAAGTTGGAATTGGGGGGGCTCGAATTTTTGAGAATGTGGACCACATACTAATATTTACGGGGTACCGACAGAGCTATAAAATGTGTATTCGCCGAAATTTGGTAGTTCGTGCCTTTCTAGTGAATTTTTGTACCGTTTTCTACTTTTTCGTAGTTTTAGTATCTCTGAAGCGGACCTTTTTGCCCATTTCGCTAAATGGGGAGGGGGGGGGGTCATTCGAGGCCCCCCGTTGGGTGCGCGCATGATTTAGACTTTTAACCAGTTTTCAGTTGCTGCAGGGCTTCTAAACTTCTATAAAGGAAGTGCTTAAACAACGGGTTGAACTTTTTATAGTCGTAGCGCTAATTAATTGATAATTAATCACTAATTAATTACTGTTGCTTTAAGACCATGAACATAATTCATATAAGGACATTACTGGCTAAACGTGAAAATCATGGAACGTGGCACGAAGGATGTCAAAGAAAACATAAAAGTAATGTTGAACGCGTAGAACAAATGTTATTAATTGACGTATTTTGACACCGTCATGCTTGTTATTGACTTCTAAACTAGTCATCAGAGCTTCAGAGTAAACTGTGCTCGCATGCAGGTATGTTGTTAGGAGATACGTTAATATACTCGTATATGTATTTACATGTTTTATGAATTGGGACCAATTCCCATTTCACAAAATTCTCTGCTTTACTCCGTTAAAGTCATTTTGCTACTTACATGTAGGTAGCTAGACATTCATTGGTTTGTTACTATATTTTCACAACAAAAGACCAACGAAATGGAAGACACACTTCCTGACTTTCTGACTTGTTTATTTCTATGATAATCATAATGATTAAAGTGATAAAACTTCATCTTTCGGTTTTGTAACCCCCATGAGGGTCACCAGAAACACAACTGAAGTCGCATTTACTTGCGACTAACGCGATTTGGCCAACGAACCTACAATAACGGATGTTTGGTGTCAAGATAGCCAGTTACCATGGTGATGATGGAGTTCTCGTGGTATTATGGGCTCACTTAAAATCAAGCAACCGAATTGACGGTCATTCGTAAATACTGGTTAACAGCAAATTTATTGATTCAAGACAACCTTCGAAAGTTTGCTGTTCGTTTTCACGTACAATTGACCTATCGCCAGGGTTTTGAGGGACGGCTTAACTGACCATTTAGAACACGTCATTATTGGCACACATTCGTTTTCAAGCCGCCATTTTACCCAACAAAAACACGTTGCCGGTTAAAAGTTATTGTTTGTTAGTCGACATTATGCAAGGGGGCGGAGCTGACGATAGGTCAATTCGTTGAGAAGGTCAACAACCCGTATTATAATCAAAACTACAGACCGTAATTACGCAGGATCACGTGACCCGCACAAACTCTCTACGCGTTGCCCTTAGCTATAGCGACTTCGTGATTATTTGCACAGTGTAACCACAGTCCATCTAACAGGGAACACGAAAGCTTGCGGGTAGAAATCATGGTACCTACTCTAGTGGAAAACACATTTCAGCTTAAGTAGTCAAGGTGTTGTTTAATGAGGAGCACGAGATGAACACTAGCACAAATTCTAGTCGATTGGATTCGGCTTTCTCGCACATCAGTTGGGACGACGCGACTTGGATCCTAACGAGTTCTTTTGTCATTTTTACTATGCAGTCTGGTAAGTAGATTTCTGTACGCAAAACATACACTGTAATTCCGAAAAAAAATGTTTGCTTGTCGAAATTGAATACCTGAAATAAAGAACTGCCCGCAAAGCGGTATTACCTTGCAAAATTGTGTCAGATTTCTAAGTTAATTAATAAAAGTATGGCAACCTTCTGCTAGGTAATCCGTCGTTTCCACAATTTGCTTGGCTGAAATGCGACTACCGTGTTTTAAAATGATCTCACTGATAACATTTTTGATTAAACAAATGAGGTATCCCAAGGAATGTATCAAGAATCAAATACCTTTGAAAAATGAGATCAATTACATATATAATGACAATTGAAAACTATGAATAAACTGGGGATGCGCTTTTTGGCCTTAATGTACAAAATTTGAAGTCAACCTACTAACATCCGGGAAAGGATTCCGTGGGCACACCTCTTGATTACAACGTCACTCTACTACAGCCAAGTCCCGGGCCAGCAAACACCAAACCCGCGGTACAAATTCCATTATTTCGCCACCGGTGCCTATAGGTTCAAGACTGGTGTCTTGGTCACCGGATATGGATTATTTTCTTTGGGAGAAATTTTAAGAAGTTAATGCTTTTCTGACTGGGGATTAGCTTGTAATGCGATGGCCTCGGGTTATTCACCTTATACGTGTAGTATATTTTCTCTTAAGAATTGTACCCGGATCAATAGAATGATAACTTTCAATTAAGTAATATCAATAAACTCTTTCTCAGGATGATTGACATCCTCTAGCCTATGGTGGATGGTATGGACTACCATTATATATGTCTTACTTAACACAAAGCAATATGTGGAAAGCGCTGAACTGCAAAAAATTACTCATAAAGTTGATTTGTATTGATTTGCCTTTCTAATGGTCCAGTCATCACGGTAGATTAAGTTCACTCCCAGACGATAAATTGGGATCATTTGATATGGATTTTCAATTTGTCCAAACTGTTTCAGACGAACGAGCTTCACTGGTCGTTGTTAAGAAAGGAAAATGTAGAATTAAAGTCACTGAAACCACTCCTTCAGCCAGAGAAACTTTTACTTAGGCCACTTGCCAAGACAAAATAGGTTCTATTTTGAATCAGTTTCAGATAATTACTAGTATAAATGGAAAAGAAGTTTTACTTGAACCTTTCCAAGTTTATTTCGTTGCTTGTGCTCAAACAAAAATCGCAATTTTGATTAGAGCATTGATTTAACGCCAGTATTCCTGGCGATGACGCGAAGGAGGTTTTCAAAGAGCGCCATCTTGGCAGCGCTGCAGTTTACATGGGAGCCGACGAGAAGTTTGCACGTGTATTTAATCAGCGTGACTTGTCAAATGATTAGTTAGTGCAAACGACATCTTTATTTCACACGAATCACGACCATAACATGAAATTATAAAGAACAAATCCCATACAACAACAACGATTTGCTTGTGCATCGTCTGCTTCCTTCTAGTGCATCGTTTGCTTCCTTCTAGTGCATCGTCTGCTTCCTTCGAGTGCATCGTCTGCTTCCTTCTAGTGCATCGTCTGCTTCCTTCCAGTGCATCGTCTGCTTCCTTCTAGTCCTCATAATGCCCACTAGGATACGCTTTTCGCGGTTTCTCGGTAAATTTTCTTGGAAAAATACGTCGAACTCTGTTTGTGCTAGCCAGGATAAAATGCTTAGTGGCCGAAGCTTTCCTGTCTGGATTCTTTTTGATTCGCCCATAGAGAGTTCAGAATAATGTGCTAACAATGAAAAGTGTGTTCGGAAAGCTTGAATTCGGTTACTAACAATTTTGGTACGAAATTTTAACCATTTCTTCTTAAATGTATGTACGCAAAAATTAAATGATTAAAATTCTGTGTGACGTCATCAGTGGATCCGGTCTTCCCCATTGTGTTGTCCTAGACCAACCGCAAGCCGAATTGGTCTCGAAAAGTGAAGTGAGTATTACGACAAGTTGCATATACGGAAGATGCAGTAACAGCAATTGTACAGACAAAATTTCAGTTTTTGCTATTGCAAAAGACCCTAATATAGCCCAGAAATGGCACAAGTTCGTACGTAAAACCGTAAACGGCGGTTCAACCAAAAAGTACAGGGGCCTCGCTGCGCTCAGCCCATTATGAAGAAACGTGCTTCGATCTGTCGCAGAAACGGAGATTTGACGAAGGTTTCTCAAACTTTTAAGTGCATTTGAGATGGAGATTGTTTTGTACCATTGCTGGAACGTAGTTGTCAGGCACATACTGAGTATGAGCCTCGTCATCAAATTCGGAATGAGACAATGAATACGATTGCGATAGGTTTCCATTAGTCTCAAGATTTTGTGGGCATACTATCCACATAGACGTCAATGCTCAAAAGTAGAAAATGGGATGTATATGCCATGCAAATGGTTTGATATGATGACAGCAGCCAGCACAGAGGCTGGAGTTTGACACTGGACCGAAGTAGTCGAAGAATCACAACAGTACAGAGCTTTGATGATTTCGGAACTGATAAACAGAAACGAGTATCAATTACCTGAAATAAAACCCAATTCGCATCACTATAATTAGATATCATACCTAACTGGTTTAAAATATTTTTAATTCTAAAAACCAAGGGAGTTATCAAAGTGCAAAAATAACTTCTTGACTAAACGACCAGGACACACGCTCCCGTCTGACTACATGACCAAGACACACGCTGCCAACTGACTACATTTACATGATCAGGACACACGCTGCCAACTGGCTACATGACCAGGACACACACTTCCAACTGACTACATTTACATGATCAAGACAAACGCTTCCAACTGACTACATGACCAGGACACACACTGCCAACTGACTTTATGACCAGGACACACACACAGCCAACTGACCACATGACCTGTGCATATTTACATATTTACTATGGTTTGATTCACAAAGCACAGCTGAGTGGGTTCACCAAGTTTCAAGACCACGGGGCGAGTCGAGTTATTTCAAGCGCCGAATTATGGAAAAAAAAACTTTGCATTATCATTATTATAGGATTGGTACTGATTATGTGGTACTTAATTAATAAACGATCGATATTTCGAGTCATTATTTTGCGATATTGACTCCTCTTGCTGATATAATAACCTCAGTTGTGCAACGAATGCAGTGCAATTTGATCTTGTATCTTACTCAGTTACAAAACCTTCACGCTAATTGCATGTGTCAGGCAACATTTTTGTCAGGTTTTATCTCTGAAAATGGTTAAAGAATGACAGAAAATCATTTGAAAATTTACTTACGTTTCGCATTCCAAGTATATGATAATTAGAAGTACGGGTTACGTAACTAATTGCAAAAGTTAATGGTGACGCACAAAGTGAAAGTTGATAGTTAATGGCATTTACTATGTACTTGAACAACCAATAGCATATACTTGTATGCAGCAGAGGCCAAACACTGTGGTAAGTTCATTTTATTCGTTATTCACCGTTGAACTAAAGAATAAACAAAAAATCTATACTGCTAAATAGAGTGTCAATAGCGGATTGTTCTAAAAATGTGCTTGATTTAACCAAACAAGCGTCTAAGTCTTGTTAAGTTTCTACTCTTGTTTTGATGAATGAGAACTTTAATACTTATTACTACTTGATTACATTTTCTGTTCTTTATTAAACTGGTGTTTTTCTGTTACCTCTAAAGTTGCCTGTCCCACACCAGCGTTTTCTGATTCCATCACTGATCTCCTCCACAACCACTTTCGTCCCTCCTTTCAATCATGGTATAGTTTGACGACTCCTTTTGTTTTCTGAATAACAAAGTAAAATGTTACACTGTAGCATGTAGCATCATTTGAATAGTCCTATAATTTTTATGTGTTAGCTGAAAGCAAGAGATTTTTAATTAGTTTTAAAAGAGTCATTTCGCCCAGTTTAGCTGTCAAAAATCGAATTAATTCATCGCAAAATTTAACACTCACCCCAGAGGCCTGAACTGAGACATACGGGTTCTATCTCATTACAAGTCTGTTGTGAATAGACTTCAGTAGATACGTATGTCTCTGTTTGGGTCTCTCTCTCTCTCTCTCTCTCTCTCTCTCTCTCTCTCTC
>NMRA01000355.1:168842-185796 GCA_002633005.1 Phoronis australis | reverse complement strand
TTTTCTTCTGAAAATTTGACCTTTTCAATCAGCAAGTATTCTGATGTGTCAACCGTTAGACAACTGTGATTCTCAGCGTTAAACACATTTTCCATGGGCTTTGCAATAATTCTCCTAAAGATGCTTAAAATGCACCGGATAAGGTCAATTAGTGCAAAGGTCATGTATCGTTCAACATGTTATATCTCTTACGTTTTTCAAGGAATTCTTTTCAATTTCAGTACACTGGTGTAAGTCAACATGCCAATTAAATACCCTACTTTACTTTGCAATAGGCCTAACCAATCAGAAAAAATAGGACAAAGGTCATTGAGTGCAAACTAAAATTTTGAGCTAGAGACTTCAGAATTACGTATCTGTTTACTAAGTGCGATTGAGTTTGAATTCTAAATTTTCAGGTCGTTTGGTGCACCCATGGGGTCCTTAGGTGCATTTTTTCTGAAAGTTTGACCACTTGATTCATCTTGTATTCTGAAGTGCTTAAAGTAAAACATCTGTGATTATTAGCATTAACCACACTTTTAATCATAATGCACCGGAAGAGGTCAATTAGTGGAAAGGTCATCAAAAAATCAATATGTAATTTCTCCTACAATTTTAAAGAATTCCTTTTCATATTGGTAAACGGGTTGCTGTCAGTAACTTCCCACAATAATACCAGTAATACGCACGCGCAGAGTCCGTTATTGTCACGCCGTGACAATAATCTTTCTAGTTGACAGTTGAAGAGCAAGTGAAATTTACAAACAGTATGCATGGGACATGTTTATCAAATAACCAACAGTGTGACTTGAAACAACCTTCCCGGTCGGATTCAGTGAGGAGGCCCTGCTCTACATAGTAGCTTTAAATTTTCAAACCTTAATGGTTCCCATGGCAAAATAACCACAAACGCCAATGTTCACCTTTACAAAATTCTCCCAAAGGTTCGGAGTGTAATGTGTAGCATATACATGTACATCTGAGCCCAGGTACTAATCTCACATCCAAGCTAAAAAATTGACTTAATCAATGACGTCACAAGCTTCAGCAACAGTCATACAATAAGTTACCTCGACTCCACTAAAGAATTTGGACCCCGCTCTCAGGTCGCTTGTCATTTGAATCTCGGAAAGTATAATGCTGTTTGGGTATTTAAAACATTAAACTGAAACCTGACATATTATGTGAAACGGCAATTTGCTTCATCATAAGTTGTCACACACCATAATTAGACTACATATGTGGTCTCCAGATTGACCTCTTTGTCTCTCTTGGCAGAAACCATTGGATACCAACAATCATTAACTCCATAAATGACATTGCTGCAAAACAACAAACTCTCCTTTACATCGTTCACTATACATGTATGCGGCCAGAGGTGTAGTTGGCGAGGGCTCTGAAACAAACATCAGTATTACAAACTCTGGAACTAGAGGCTCTCGATTCTGGCTTAACCACTTCTTCCTGAACCAACCCAATAGGGTGTTTGGGCTATGCTACAGACTTGTACCTTCACAAGTTACCAGCAATGAAAACACGAATTATAATTAACATGACAGCAACACGTGGCATTGATATGTACTCACCGTATGGTAATTATTTAAACATTCTCAAACACAGATACGCTGGAAGCAGAAAAAATGTCCATCAAGGAATTCGACACGAATTGAGGTAGATAAATACACGTAAGAGCACAATTGCCTTTAGGTGTTAGTACAGTACTCAAATCAGCCGAACAAATGACGTCAGCAGTGCTCCTCTAGTAATAACTGAAACACATCCGCCACACTTCAAAATGCTTCGTATGGGTAGAGAAGCAGATGCCAACATCACTCTGATAGACACATAGACCTACGGATTTTCATGATCCTACAAGAGGGTTGGTAGGTAAATGTACAGGAGGCAAATGCCAGACACAGAGATGATCGTAATATGAACCTATCATACAATTATGCAGGTGCATTTATATCCATGCTATTGTTTCACTATTTCAGATATGATCGTGAACTTTCTAATTATGTCTAATTTTGGTCTTGCTGCAAGTTTTGAGCTCAAGACTGTTAATGAACAAATCCTACCGATCAGTGTACCTTGACTCGTCTTTCTGAGCAACTCAATTTCTTAGCAGTTTCCTTGACTTCTGCAGAATTATTTTTTCGCATCCTTTGCTCCCAAGCTGACTGTATGATGTGTATTTCAGTATTTGAGAAGTTTACCTGAAAGTAATCTATCAAAGTGCACTGAGATTGTCCATCAACCAATCAGGGGAAATGCAACCGCTACTAAGACACAGAACAAAAATCTATCAATCTGAATTATGAGACTAATATTTAAAGAAACAAACCTGCAATTGAAAACCCAAAAATTTATACTAATGACATGAAATGGCTCCAAATATGTTCGAAATAAAGGGTGTCTTATTTATTTGGTACCTGAGCTTTTTTAACAAATCATCTTTTGCTCAAACAAAATATGACGACAAAACCAAAATAGATGCCAGAAGCCAGTTTTCACTCAATAATGGCCATTGCCGCTACCAGTGCAAACTCTTCCCAGCAGCCATTTTGGTTTCTTGTGTATATTAGGAGGCACTGAACAGTTCAATGGTCTCTTCACCCTTTCTTCACTCTGTCAAAATATGCATGCAAATAAAGAAAAGTTTTGAGTCATTTCACATCACAAGCCCTACAGATGAGCACTGAAACTTTGTACTCTCTTGTATTTTTGACCCTTTCACTCCGGGTTGAAACCAAGCTGAACTAAGAAAAATAAGGTCAAAAAATGCAAAATTGCCACTTTTCACCGTAAAACACCACTTCCCTGCCGATGCACGACTAAAACCAACAATTGAATCTGAAAGCAAATTTCCTACAAATTCCGAAAATGTGGTCCAAAAGTACTCTCAACAAACTTGTTTTTTTGGAAATCTGGCTTGTTTGAGGGCTACCTGAAATCGCGGCCAATTTCTCAGTCGCTACCGGGGGCCGCCATCTTGAAGAAGAGTGCAGATACAGCCGAGAAAGTGGCCTTTATATTTTCAGCATGTTCACAAATGCAAACAAACCACATTCACTGAACCTACATGCAATGCCCACCTACAAAATGCCCCCAAAGTTTGCCTACCCCAAAATTTTAATATTTTGGCAGTGCAAATTGGCCGCGGCCGCAGCCTAACTATTCAGTGCCACCTTAGATCTGCATTTGTAGCTAGAATTCACTTGTAATCAAATTGGTGGTTTGGGGGTAGCAATGGATGGTGAAGACTGACGCCGAACCTGCTTAGACCTGCCAACACCTGGATGCCAGTATTAGTAATCGACAAAACCAAATGAGGTTTTAGATGACCCAATACATTGGGCTCTGGGCGTGTGAGGCGTCAAATTAATACTGACTAGGGAGAGAGAATTACAGCGAAATTGGGGAGAGGGCAAATGGTGACGAGTGGGGGTGGTAAAAGTAGAGTGAGTGGGTCCCTCTTTTCAAGATGCTTCTTGGAATCAATTTCCACTGAATGAAGTCTACAGAAATTTTCCAATGGAAATTGGATGCTGGATGCCAGTTTGGGTAAAAATCGAGGGCACTGGTCGGATATAGTGGTCCCTGAAATAGAGAACCAGTTTCATTCACTAAGTTACAGTGTACAGGTTCGTTATTCTGTGGTTGCCTGGTTCTCTAAATTGACCGCTATATCCGACCAGTGCCGAAGTCGAGTAAACAGGTCCCTCTTTAGAATGCCAGAATGGCAGCCGGGATCCAGCTTGAACACTGAATAACAAACATTGCCATTACTCGGTGAAAACTGGTTCCCCGCCGCCATTTTCAATAGGAGCCCCTTTACTAGACTTTTGCCCATTGTGCGTAATTTTTTGTTTGAATGCGGGATTTTTGGGTTCGTAAACATGATTTATGGATTCGTTTGCACGATTCATAGGTTCGTAGATGGTTCGTGCGATGCCCTGCTCGTGCGATATTTTTGATTCGAAGCTCTGAACTTCTGAAAGGATTTTGTAATGAACATGATATCATTTGAATGCTCAAGCAAAAAAGTTTTATTATAATAATACACCATAATGTTTTTCAAAATCTACATAATTTAGAAGTCAAAATGGCAATCAATGGACAATGGCGAAAAGCAAACGTCTGGCGATGGATCGACCGATTCAGTTCATTACAGTAGTAATTCGGCGGGTGAAAAGTAAAAAAATTGTGCAAAGTGTAAAAATTCAACTCACCCTGACTCTTTTCTTGACTCTCTCACGAGGCTCCATATCTGCTCTGCTGTAATAATGATTCTCGCGGTGGAAGAAGCAAGATTCAAAAGTGCACGTTGTGAAAGTGACGCTCTTACTGATCTCGCGAGATAGTGTCACGCAACCCCACCTAGTGTTCATGAGTACTGGTGATTCCTGAATAAAGGCCCATGGCATAAATTTTGAAGACATCAGTTTGGGAATGCAACTGGAAAGTTCGATACATGAACATTTTCTTTACGAATCGATACAACATCATCAATCTTACATTACAGTCTATGTCAGCGCAGGTAGAAATTTATTTCAGGTACTGTTTTGATTTCATTTCCTATTCAACCCTGCACTTGTTTTCCAAACACTCTTGGCGTACGTGCGGGATCTGTACCTTTTGGGCATAGGATGGGCTTTTATGCAGAAAAATACGATTAGCGTTAGCATGTTTTATGGGAGTGGAGCGTTATGCTGAACGAGACTGGTTAAAGCAAGTACATGAACTGTACTAGCGTTAGAAGTATGTTCTGGAAACCTCGAAAAGCGTAAATGCCCTCAATTGTAGTGAATGTTTGATGGGAGTGGAGTGCTAGGCTGAACGCGTGTGGTTGAAGCAAGTTACTGCACATGCTGGAACGTTAGCAGTACGCACTGGAACCCTTTTAGAGCGTAACTGCGCACAATTATGTTTTGGTTGAAGCAAGTAACTGCGTAAAATCGGGTGGTTTAACATAGAATAAACCTTAAATAGGCAACTCAATTTTTGATAAACTAATTCATGTAATGAATTGAGGAATATCTAGCGACTTTTGCTTGGTTCATTACACCGGAACTGCAAATACACGTGTTTAGGTTCATGACCCTATGACCTAAATAACGCGTTCAATCAAAGGAAACAATCACTCATCACTGTTTTGCATATATACCTTATCCGCACTGTCGGCATTTCTGTAGAATGCATTGTCTTTAAAACCTAAAATAGGCTCACTTTTAAATGGCAACTGCGTGACTAAGGTGTATAGTTAAATGTGACAATAATTCACGTGCAGGTGCAGCGGCTATCCGTCCCTACACTAAGGTTTTGCGAAAAGGCGCCTGTGGCTAATCCCAGATGCAGGCATAGATTTACGTACAGATGTATGAGCCCAAAAGTACTCGTATATAAAGTAATACTTTGGACACAGGCGCTCGAGGCAGTGGCTTGAAAATGACCGTTTCTTGCCTTCAGTGATTGTGTGAACCTTCTCTTACGACCTGAACATGACTAAAATTTAATCATGCAATGTTGCTGTTGCAAGAGTGGTTCAGCGGTCGTTACCTTAAAATCTGGGTAAGATAATAAAAGACAAAGTCTTCTATTGAGCAAATACAAAATGGCATTGAACAATCACATAATCGACAATAACAATCGCAAAATATACTTTACAGTTACTGAAGTCAAAAGATTTCTGGATTGAAGCTCTTGGCTGGGTCATCCAATGTAAAGGCTTCGCCTGAGTGCGCGCGCACACATTTTGCAAGTACATGTATACGTATGAATACACAACGGCCTTCTCGTTGTTTTACATTGGCAATTTTACATTCTATACACAATACTGGTTACATTTCTTCCTCAACTTACTTGCTATAATATTACATTCAAATAGAATATTGTGAAACTAGATACAGTCAGGAGTCAAAGAACAAGTGCGCAACGTACTCCGGAAAATCTCTTTCAGAAATTCTTTCAGTGTAAAATCACCTTGACCTAAGAAGAAAAAAATAAAGTCAGCAACACATGGATGCGCATCTATCAAAATCAAAATTAGCAAATGTGGGCCAAACAAATCAGAATTTAAAACCAATAAAAGCGTTGCTTGATGCTCAAGTTCGCAGTGTGTCATTGGCTAATACTGAAAATCGAATTTAGACTGATTTTATGAGAGTATACATGTACATGTACATGTATACTGTAAAAGCCCTAACTTGATTTTAAAGTTTAGCGAGCTAAACAGGGCAAAACACAGCTATAAACGCAACCGCCATTATCTGGATGTAAAATGACATGGGAAATCATTTCAGATTACTAAAAAAGCTATAATTGGATACCAAAATTTCACCATCTCGAAACGTTACAGGTTTAAATTGGTAACTTGTTATCCTTTTACATTAAAATACATCATTTCTTCTATATTCATCCTGCTTCTATTTACTCTACTGAGGACGTTCATGTATGCAGACTTTGTTTTCATTTGTAATAAAATTGTTTTGCTGAAGGCACGACAGTTCATTATTAGACATCTTAATATATATTCGCTCGTAGTCCCTATACAATCTCATATCTTCAGGCGTGGAGTTATGAAGCAAAACCCCACATAGTCCGGTCCCTTAGCAGCCAAACACCCCAAAACATTTACACCCGGATTAAAGCACCAAAGTTGATAAACAGATACTTTGGGACACGCTGAATCTCACGGGGGTCGGTTGCCAGAAATTTGGGGTCATGGTCAAGGTCAAATCAAGGTCAAAGCTCACGTAGGTAATTTTTTTGAAATGACTTGACACAAAATATCTGCTTCATTGCTGTTTCAGGTGATAAGCAGGATACTTCATTTTCATTTTGATTTCACATTAATGTTGATAACTTCTAAAAACAAGTCAAAAGCATAAAAGTAATTTTCCTGACACTTAAGATGGTAATTATCAAAATTAATAGAACGTAAATATTTTTAATCTAAATTAAGTTTATTTGTTTTCTCTAGCTGAGAAAAACTGCCAAACTAGTATGAATATGCATTAAGTCAACTTTAGAATGTTTAAACTTTTACAGAAATTAATTTTTAAATATCTTCATTTGTCAAAATATTTATAATTAATTATGTAACAAATCGTCTCTGTAATTAAAGGAAATCGGACATCTTGGTAAATTTTCAAAGAACATATTGCTGAAACTTTTATCATCATTTTTAATTTGATCATAGCTAACGGTTACTTTGTTAATTAATGTGTTTTTATTTTAGTTTGAACTTGATTGTGACATATGTTAAACCAATTAAGGTAATTTAGGTAATTTAAGGTTGACCAGAAGGATGAAATAACAAAAAATATCAGGTTTTACTTGTATCCCAATGAGGTGAATTTCTTGTTGCACTACATTTTAAAACAGATCCAGGCATAATTAATTGCCTTGAGAAACATGTTGTATAAACAAATGTTTACTATTAATTGCGTCCATCTAATTGTTTGTGGTGACATATTGTCTAACAGCTGATGCTGACCTCTGCTCATTCGGACAACAGTACCCAAACAGGTGACATCAGCTCTGAGACTTGCATAATGTTGACCTCGAGTTCATTGTTCGTGTAATATTATTTTGAATGATATTTTCTAATTTAGGTGTATGTAATTTTTTGATTATCTATGTATATAAATATATATCTTAAATTATTGTTAACTGATTGGAGATAATACTTTTGGTTGGCTTCAGCACATCTAAACAGGAGCAGAGGTTTCCTGTTTAAATCACTACAGTAGCTATTCGCATAAATAGCCTACAATGTAAGTAGTTTAATAAGACCTAATTAAGAGACCAATTTTTCTAAGAAACCTATTCCAACAAATAATACCTACAACATTACGCTTTAATTCCGCAGTACCTTATTCCCAAGGTCACGTTGTTTGAGCAATGCCTTACTTCAGATTCACCACTTGTAATTGCCTGACGATTTATTGTTCTAAAACTTTACCCACCATCCTGAAAGCAATTGAGACAATGTAGATTTTCTGAATAACAGGCCATAGACACTATTCATACAAATGTTTCGAAGGCGGCTGGTTACCTGAGCTGGAACAATACGTCAGCTCTCGTTACGTCACTATGACGTATCCGTACCGCCTGCATAAGGAGGCCTCAGTGGCTACAGCTGGTATAGCTGATTCCTTTCTTCAAGCCTCACACTTGACTCGAGCAAGACATGCACACCAGGTCACAGCTCTGTCTCTGGCAAAGCTACAAGGAGAACCATTTCTTATTGTGAAAAATGAAGGTGCTGTTTTGGACTGAAGAGTATCCAGCAGGAAAAGTGATAGCTCAATCAGAATTCCAAAATTTGAGTTTTTGAATGTTATCTTGCATGTCCAGTTACTGATCTTGATGTTCGTCCTTGCTCATGGTGAATTCAACTTGTCGCTGTGCATTGATGTCTTTGAATCTCTTGTGTCCTATTTCTTTGCTCTTGACCTTCAAAATTATAAAAGATGGGTCTCCCTCCACATCCAAGACGTGAGAACTATACCAGTTAACGTACGCCAGCATCTGATGGATGTTTTCAAATACACGGCACAGATTCTGTGCTGTTGCAATTGACTAGGCGGATGAAGAAAATAACGCCTTAGTCCAAGACAGTGGTGGGGCTATTGGACTAACTGAAAATCAAAACGCTTGGACAGGTGAACGGTGTTTGGGTCCGAGCTATAGCCAGGTTGCTGACTGAGTACGATT
Organism: Phoronis australis; assembly: GCA_002633005.1. NCBI lineage: Eukaryota > Metazoa > Phoronida > Phoronidae > Phoronis > Phoronis australis. The sequence goes on along the minus strand of NMRA01000355.1, from coordinate 177,093 downwards.
GTCAATCGTTTTGAAGACAATAGCGAGGATAAAAACCGCCAAAAAGACATTCTATCATTCCAGAGCGACTTCAAAAACCATGTGAACTTTCTTTGACCATGGTGATGAACTTATGACGTTAGATACGCTACAAGTCTTCAGACTATCGAAGTGGCGGGGAAAACAGCAATATGACAACTATAAGCAAACAGTCGTAATTGAAAAGTCCCAACCAATAAAGACCCCTATCAAGAAAAACAAGTTTGTTGTTTCCGAAACAGCTAACGGGAAGGCAAAAAGAGTGACTCTACAGCGCATGGATGACATCAAGAAAGACTGCAGCTTATATAGTCAGCATTTATAGCTAGTCAAATTCTAGAAAGATGATTTTCTTATACACGAGAATCATTCTTGGCCACCATCCCCTCGCAGAATTCACACTTGCTCAAAATGTTGGAAATTCCTCATCCAGACGTTCCTGAGTCCGTCGATGTCAAAGTCTTTGATGGGTCACCTATTGTGCGCAAATTTTCTCCAAACGAATCAGCGACGTTTGGACAGTTCAGTGAAAACAGCTAATTAAGTGGGCACATTCTAACCTTCACAACTGCTGTACAGCTGACATTGTATTTGATGCTTACACTGAAGACAGCTTGAAGGCCACCGCTGATAGAGGTACAGGTGATCTTGCCAAAGTTCCACACCAAGCGCAACTGTCTCTGTACTTCCAGAATTTCTTGCAAACTCGAAGAATAAAGAGGAATTGTTCATGCTGTTAGCTGAAGATATGTTTAGCAATCGCCTATCCTCCATAACGAAATATATATGTTACACACGGTCACTCTGTTCTTTCCTCTGGTTCTGACAGACCACCGAGAGTCGGACACCTGTATGGGCTTGATGTACATTGCGTACGCTTTGATCAAAACGTAATCAGAGAATACTGGTTTCTACAATTGATACTGATATTGTGATCGTTCTTCTTGGTGTTTTTGATCAGCTTAAGGCTTTGCAGCCAGAAATTCAATTACGGGTAGTTGTTAAAGCTGGAAAGAACGCACGGGAACTCTTCGTCAAGAGTTTGTTTGACTAGCTTAGGTACGATTTGTGTGTAGCTCTACCCATGTTCCATGCCTTAACAGGGTTGGACACAACGTCCCAGTTCTATGGAAAAGGGAAGAAAACAGCATGGGAGAAAAGCTTCCCGTGATGCTACTCAGGCATTCTCGTGCCGGCAAGCAATTCCTTTCAGCAACTCACCGTCGACAATCCAATCAGGAATTCAAGACAATTGAGACATTTACATGTTTCGTTTATGATCGAAAAGTCAAAACCAGCCAAATCAATACTTTATGAAAGGAGCTTTTCCAACAAAAAGTTCAGATCATGCCAAATTTATCGCCTACCCAATCTCCTCTGATAAAGCAGGTTAACGAATGCTTGTATCATATGCGGCAGTCTGATGCCCATCCACTGGAAATTAAGTCCATAGAGGTTTGGATGGCAGAGTGACAAGGGCCAACAATGGGCACCTTACTGGATAGACATGCCTGAAATCTGCAAAGCTGGTCAGCAGCTCATGGTTGCAAGAGCATACCACTATGGGGCAAGAGATATAAATTAAAAGCAATTCCGTAGCATGCACAACACTTAGCAAATACCGAGGATGACATGCCAGTAACATGGTTTGTTCTGGACCAAAGGAACAGATGATCATGCTAATTGAATTCTGTGGTCTGCAATGACAATTTGAGATTAATCTGTTTTATTGTGTTGATATTATAAGCAGATGACAATCGTATTATATGTAGACAGGAGCTAGAAGAAGCATAATAACGACATTTTTGAAAGCTGGCCTATGAGTTTTTTGTAGTCTGTCAAGTTCTATGCATATATTGGTTTCTTTATCATAACATCAAATGAATTTTCATAATAACTGTACAAATTAATGTTAAATCTAATAAATTTTTGGTAAGAAAACCTATTTGTTGTTGTATTACTAGTCTTGCACCAGATCAAAATAGATGATTTTGTTAAAATTGCAGTTGGTTAGTTAAATTTTGGCGGCCATGTTAAAATTATGCAAATGAGGGGTCTTAATATCATGAGGAAAAGGTATTAAGATGTCATTATGATAGATTTCTAGTTAATAAAGTACTATTACCTAGCCTTAAAATGAGTGGTCTTCTCTCAAGCAACCATAGATTTGTTACTGGGCGGCCATTTTGTTTTTGAGATTTGACTTTGACCTTTACCTCAAAATTTGGTCAACCGAACCCCATGAGATTCAGAATGTCAAAAAGTACTAGTGTGCTAAATTTGGTGCTTTAATCCGACGTGTAAATGTTTTCGGGATAAGGGCCTGGACTAATAATGGTAAACCAAGTTAAAATAGCTGATATATTTCGAGACCACATGTCTCATCGTCAAGGAATAGGTGAACTGACCGTGGAAGCAAAATAAACAAGTACAATGTACATGTAGAAGTGCATGAGAGCACGGAGTGTGAATGTGTAACATTGTAGGGAGCCCACAAGTCTAACGGAACAGGGTCATGTTGATGTAAAAATGACCTTCAGTGGACGCGTCCTGCAAGTACATGGACAACTGTTAGGAGAGGGAAGATACTGCGTGTCCAATGTAACGCTGTTCACGAAGAGGATGAAAGAATTCGTCCATATGACATGTGAATTAATTAACATGACCATTGGTCGCAATCTTTCTACACGTGGAAAATTTCTAGCATTACTGTCTCAACAATGGTTGTTGTTAGTACCCCTAATTTTGGTTTCCTCTGACATTTGCAGAGTTATAGCCTGCAACTCTGGAGAGTAGTTTTAACTTGGTACATTACAAATATTACTAAATGACTAAAAAGGTTAATTTGTGTTTTTGTCTTCACAAAGGGCCACTTCCAAAAGGAACGATACGTTTCATATTGGTTTTCTTTATTTAATTTTTAGTGCTTCTGCCCACTTGTTTTTTCTTACCGGGAACGGGTTGATGACTTTTTATCTAAGTTTTGAACTTGAAGTACGAAAACACTGGTAGATTTTGATCGACAGCTGAACTTAATTAGTTAGGTTCATTGTGAGCCCATCCTCAAACTTACCACATTACAGGCACACTAAACATTTCACGTGTCATTAAAGTTTAATCTTCATTAGAACTCAAATTTTAAAATATGTACAAAAGTGCAAACATGGTGATAAACAAACTGAAGATTAGGAATCTCTGGACAATTTCGGTGGCACTGATTATATAACTATTCTAGCTCTTCGTCAGTAAAAAAATGAAAAATGGGCACAACAACTGTTTCCTGGTCAAAAATCTGGCGAAACGAGATTGAAAGAATAATAAAAAATGAATCCATGTGATATTGTTAACTCTGATCAGCGTTTTGTATATCCACCGAATATATCAATACGCGCGGTACAGTAGTTTATCTTGAGTCGTACCCAACGGTTGTAGGTTTTAGGTTATTAGTTCATCGATTTTTAAAAATCGAAAAGCGTACCTGTCGTAGTGGTTTTTCTTTTTCCAGTTGAATACCGCTGTGGTGTTTGTTTATAACGAAAATAGGTGGTTAATGCATTTTCAAAATTCGCCATTATATACAGTCAGAGATGTCTAATACAGTTAATGGTCCGATAATTACATTTAAATGGGTCTTGCTGGCATCGGGCAGTGCGGTCATTACAACTGTACCTGATTCCGGTGCCACGCTCTCTTTGATCCTGACACAAGCGAGCGGTGAAAATTTCATCATATCTTTAGAAATGCGTGACGTTCCAAGCGTATTATTCACGGTTTGCAGACAGGGGTTGTTTTTCATGAGAAAGTTACCTGACTTTATATTCTGATAATAAATATTCAATCTATCAACAGAATTGACGACCTTAACGTTATCCCTTGAAATCTCCTTAAGCAGTTGTTCGTTACTGAGATAATCACAAGACATACACTTCTTATTATACATGAACTTAGTGGTACTAGCGCTAGGTTCACTATTAACACGAGAGTCAATCCTAGGACCTAATGTGGCTATCAACAAAAGAGTTAGGGTCACCACTGTATATATGTATATGTGTGTGTGTGTATCTATGTATGTTTGTATGTACATGTTTGTATGCATGCATGTATGTACGTATGCATGCATGTATGTACGTATGCATGCATGTATGTACGTATGCATGTATGTGTGTATGTATGCATGTATGTTTGTATGTATGTATGTATGTATGCATGCATGCATGCATGTATGTATTTATGTATACATGTATGTATGCATGTATGTATGCACGTAAGTATGCACGTATGTATGTACGTATGTATGCATGTATGTATGCATGTATGTATGCATGTATGTACGTATGCATGTATGTATATATGCATGTATGTTTGTATGTATGTATGTATGCATGCATGCATGCATGTATGTATTTATGTATGCATGTATGTATGCATGTATGTATGCACGTATGTATGCACGTATGTATGTACGTATGTATGTAGGTATGTATGCATGTATGTATGTATGTATGCATGTATGTATTTATGCATGTATGTTTGTATGTATATATCTCACTCTGTCCCTGTTCCGTTACGCTTGTGGGCTCCCTATACATGTACATATCCCATGTGATACATCCACACTGCCAGCTTGCATCTCCTCAGTTTTACTTGCTGTCAGTGTTTATTTCGATTTTACGTATGTTTCACCTATTTCCTGGTGATGAGACGTCAGGTGTCGATATATAGCAACTATTTAACTTGTTTTTCCGTTATGTCTTCTGGTGTTTTGCTTCACAGCTGCACCCCTGAAGATGTGAGACTATATTGAGACTAAGAGCGAGTATATGTATGTATTAGCTGTCAAACAAGAAGTATGATCGTGTGCATAAATGTATAGTCGCTCAAACATTGACAGGTGGCGCTATTGTATAATAAAAACATGGAGGATTACGAACTACTCCAACTCTGTGTAAGTTCAGAAGAACCTGTCATTTTCCCTTCAAGTCTAAGTGCTAATACTCAGGCTTGTTTTGCTAATGTAGCGAATAAGCCAATAACTGCAGTGCTCCATTGAAGAGTTGGGAACATTGTGACGAAAATCTTTCATCGACATAAATGAATTATACATGCCGCGTGTATAAACTTGCCTCATTAATAACTTCTATGTTTAAATAGTGATATTTTAGTGTGCCTAAGGCGCATGGTCCTAGGCATGTTTTTTTAAATGGAAAACCAAAAGCGTTCATAGAAATAATGCAATATATATGGCGCATGTTTGTCCATGCCTCTGACAGATATCCCGCCTCCCTAATTAATAAGTCTGCTTTTAAAGGATGACATTCTGGTGTGTTTGAGGTGCGTGAGTCTAGTCATGTTCTTCGATACGGTAACAAAAGAACTGGAAAATGCATATATGCCGCATGTTTGTGGTACTACCTATGTAATAGTTATGGGCTGATGGGAATTGTTTGAGGGCAACTTTACATAACCTCTCCCAGGATGATTCATGTTTGACTAATACATGTACGTTTACATGTAATATGGCAGAATATTGCCTATAAGGGTACGCGTATCTGCAAACTCTCACAAGAAGAGCCTGATGAGTATAAGGGTTATACGGCTTGTCAAAATCAATATTTCAAGTTCAAAACTGAATGTTATATAAGATATTATCGACAGGTATGTGAATGCAGCTAACTGAAAAACTAAAGAAATCTATTGAATTTAACTCAAGAAAAGTACACATTCCACGAAAGCAGAAAGCATGTAGAATTGCACTTCTGACTTCATACAAATCCGTCGTTGATTGAGTCACGTGGCCATTCCTTTTTATTCCCAAGCACGCTACGGCAACATTTTGATACTGCTCGGTTACGAGGTTTGTTACTAACAAAAGTTGGTGTTAAAGAAGTTTTTTACTCACATTCCGACAAAAGATTCCTGGTGAAAGGCACGAGGAATTGTTTCTTTTTTTCTTCATTGTGCATTGCGGCAACATGTACCACTGGAAACTGCTAAATTCAGGTCATCAAATTTTATTGCACGATTCATTTACATAAAGCCCCAGCCTCAAGGGTCCCCGTGGGCCAGAGGTAGAACACCTAAGGCGAAGTTTCAGTAAAACGAAGTTCTCTAATGGGAAAGCAACAAGAGTGAGTTCTCCGAAATTATGCTGGAAGTAGAAAATGTGCAATGAATTCAGAGTTCATGAGAAAAGTATCCGGGCTCGCGCGAACGGGGTGTTTGTTGGCATTATGAGCCTATTTGTAACAGTTTTTTATGCGTCTGTTGTTGGGAATGATTCACGAAGTGTGTGAATAGTCAGTCGATATATTTTTCAATAAATAAACTATTAAATGCAACTTTCCTTCCTCTTCATAACTTTTTACACACGGTAATCGAAAAGCCTCACCCGTCAAGGCAATTTCCAATACCTTAGTGTACCATCTCCTATACGTCATGGGAATATGAAAATCGAACAGTTAAGATAAAAAGGCCCTTCATATCCAATGAACTGTTATAAAACGATGGCTTCTTTAAAAGTAGGCAAGTATATAATTAAGTAGCCGAGGCATTAAATCGAAATCGTCTCCCATTTTAAGAAATCGTGCAATCTAATCGTATAATTACTATCATGCTTTAAAAGTGGCTCCGAGTAAGAGTACTTTAAATTTCTCTTGACTGTGGATTTCAATTCACTTTTGAACTTTAATGCGTTGAGAGCACCAGGTAACAATAAGTGTTCATTACCTGATTTGATATAATGATGACTTTGAACTTTGGCATGTTCACAGGGATATTGATCTGTTGAAGTGACTGTGGCAAATTCAATCAATCAATTTACTTCTGTTATAAAGGCCATAGGCTCACTGTACAAGAGAACAATATGTAACATACTAAGAGTGCAGCAAGCTGTCACGGAGTGGAAAACATGATATATATTTAGTTACATGTAGGTTAACTAGTTTAACTGAGCACCATCACTTGTTGAATTTAACCTATCGAACTTGAAAACAGACGGAAAATTCCAGTAATATCCTTTAATATGATTTTATCTCAATTCAGAATATTCATCACAGCGTAGATGGAGATGAAACTTATCTTCAACAACACTGGTGTAGATCGGACGCAGTACGTTTGCCCTATCCAAATTCAAGTGTCTGCCTACTTCAATCATCAGACTGTGGAAAGAACAACGAAAAACGTAGAATGTTCATAATTTGTGCACGGTGTCTATTCAAACTTAAAAAATCTTTCAGTTTCAATTCCCGTTTAAATTGATTTTAGAAACACAGTTTAGAATTATTCTCGGTACGCTATCTCCATCCTTGCCAATAGCAATCCCTTATTCAATGTCCAAAGTATTTTCACTCACAGCGCCTTGATTTAACCAAACTTCTTGGAATCCATAATTTGACAGTACAATGTATAAGCCTGATTTCATGAGTGCCCACCATTTCGATCTAAGTCACACACATTGTCGTAGGTTGCCCTTGGTACTACGAAGAGGAGGTATTTTGAGAAGTTTGAACCAATACATGATCACGGCAACATAGTACGTAGTAAATATCGGCAACTGACCACATTCGCTCAATACAATGATATAGTATGCCGAGTTGTTCATAAAATTTCCTTCGAACAAGGGGATACTTTGAAGTGCAATATAACAGTGTGGCCGATGTATCGGGTCTCTAGAGTACGAGTTTCATTTTCTGAAAACATATGTTTTACGACATATGCTCTACGGGTGTCTTTTCCTGAAGTCAGACAAATAATCATATTTACTGTTTAAAAGTATAATTTTCAAAATGTTCCATTATGGCTCCCAACTGCGTGGAACAAAAACAGGAGGCAAAAACGGCAAACTAGTCCCAGGCACGTGACCACCCTGTGTCTTTCTTTAAAATCGATTGGCCAACTTGAAAACGGCACACTCCAGCAACAAAATGGCCTCCTCGTCGACGAAACCGTGAGGACAGAGAAATAAATATCGACAAAAGGGCTTGCATAAAAATGGAAGTGTATGAATAAAGCGAGAATGCCGACAAGACATCTTGATCACAAACTTTGAACAGAGATAAAATGCCCGCACCCAGCCTTTATAATGGGGGGGGGGGTCAAATTTCTGACGATGTGGACCTTTTGCTGACAAAAAAGCGGAAGAACTAAAAAGAACGGGGTTCCACCTTCACTGTGCGTCTGTGCCTTTTCAGTGGACTTTTGTCTCTTTTTCTCGGACTTTGTGTTTCTCTGAGGC
>NMRA01000355.1:81066-168758 GCA_002633005.1 Phoronis australis | reverse complement strand
GGGGGGGGGGGGGGGTTCGAAGGAGCCCCCGAGCCCCCTCCGGATGCGCGCAAGGGTAATCAACAAATAATGGAACAGGCGTATGAAGCCGATCAAGAGGCAAATGACAGCACTTTCACAGCCAAAACATCAGAATGCGATCGCTTGAGGCCAACTTAAAAAGACGTCGGCTGCCAGCAGATATTCTTATCGAGAATCGACGCAACGCACTCTGGTGACGTCGGTCTCATCAGCGCTGCAGTCAGCAAAAGTTTTGACCAGCGTCTCACATCTAGGTCTGCCTACAGTAAGGTAACTCGGCAACTTTGTTTTTTGAAACCTGCAATATCTCTCGGAACGTTTAACTTAACACTGTAAACAGGGCGAAACTCGTAATTGCAAGCTGCTCAACATTTTGTCATATCTTCTCAAGAACATTTGGGCAAGGTAGTCGAAGCAGACGTGACAGGCCGACCAATTTACGGTTGTGGCAATTTGATAACATACAGTCAATCCAATAGAAAATCACTTTCGTAAGTGTTTCAGCTGACCCTGTGGAGTGTATATATCCAAATTTCTTCAAGTCTCTATAGGGAACTAGACGTCCGTTATTTTTAGTTTCATGTTGGCCGCCTTTTGTTTATTGCTTTTATTCGTTTGTTCACTTATTTTGCCAGCATTTGTATTCTGTGAAACTTGCTCGTACCTCCCGTTTAGTGTATTTAACACTTACTGAAGAAATATGGAGACGACATGACTTGACTTTATTGCTTTAGAGTTCAGGACTTGCGCATTTATACGAGTCAAGTGTTTTTACGTGTACTTTTAGAGTAGATCAAGGTCATCTACACGTATTACCTGCATGTCACTGCAGTAGTGTGGTCAAAAGCAATCATTGTAAACGCTTTCAGGACTACCGTTACTGCCTCAATCCTGCTTGTAAGTGTGGTTCGTGACATGAGAACGTACATTGAACTCCAACGGCTTTAGCTAAATCTTATTCGCACTGTGCATAGTTTTTAAGTTATGTCTAAAAGCTTTTCATAGAGCATGTAAACTGGGTGATAGTTATTATCTGACATTAACCCGTCCCAAGTGAGCGATGAAGCTGTTTCTCATCTATTTATTTCAGTGATGACGCCCATGACATCGGTGCCCTTTTTTCTGCTGTCGTGAGCCTGACAGAAAAGGATATATGCTAACAAACCAATGACCTGTCCATATGCTGGCTAAAACGCTAGGGTTTTCACCATCAATAATAATAATTGCAAAAACGCTAGTAATGTGAACGGTCACAAGGGTCACTGTTGCTGGCGCGTTACTGGAAGTTTGAATTACCCCAAAACTACTAGCGTTTTTCTCACGGCTTGCACTTCTGTAAGCAGAGCAGTGCCATGCAGAGGTTCAATGACTCCAGGAGTGATTTTTAATGCACGCTTTTCTTTCTCTCTGCATGGACTATAATACTAAAATAGCAAAAAAGACAAAACATAAAATTTTAAAAAGTTATGAAAAGTGAGTCGATGCCCTTCCCCCGGCCCCCGATGTGGATGCCTGGAGCCGTTGCCCAGTCGCTTACCCCTCCCCTACTGAATGATACCCTTGTGGTAAGGAAACAAACCAAATGTTGGCCAAAATTAGCCCTTCGTAGACAACTCACCCGCCAGGCTTAAACGCTAGCGTTTGTAGGCCCGCTTTTAGCCAGAGAAACTTTCTGCGTTTTTGGCCACTCATGTGAGCCTAGTAAAAGTCGAGTATGAATGTTTCACACGGACAAGGTTAGCCGATTTTGCCGAGGACAATACGTGTGCCTGAATTTACAGCAAGGCAAGCACCTGCACAAAGGACATTTGGCTGCTCTTGTGAACGAAAATTAGGTGCATGCACCTACATGTATATGCGAATCGCTTTAATAAACAAGCTTCTTTGAAAAACAATTTATTTCGGATATATACATGTAGGTGCGAGGACCTTAAACGCGAATATACAAGAACGCCACCTATTTGGTTTTATGTTCATCTTGTGAAAAATCTTCTTAAACCAAGAATAACATCAAAATCAAATAGTGCAAAGAAATCCCACAAATACATGTATGAGAAGGACACGGTTTTCAAGAACAAAAGTGAACGAGAAAACATTTTTGCCACGCCTTGCATGTAAGACGTTGCATAAAGTGTTAAAAAGGCATTTTGTCCAAGATTTTCTTTCCTTGACTAACTATTTCGTTCTCGATCCAACTTAATCGAAAACTATAGGGCTCGATGCACCCCAGCTGGTAAATGATGTAAATTTACAATAAAACATAAAATTGCTCTGAATACTTTCCGTTTCTATATCAATGTATGAGTTATTATGGACCAATTGAAGTGGAAATTATATTTTCAGCAGTTAAGTATTATTGAATATACGTGCTGACTTACAGTTCTTTTTGCTGTAAATTGCATTTTTACATTACCGTAGCCCGGTGAATCACTATATTCAATAAAGTGTCTTTAGATGGTCATGCTCTCATTTCAGGTTTTGGACTGTTAGAATCAGGAAGCGTATCTCTCAAGAACGAGGTTAACATCATGATAAAGAATGTTGTAGATGTCGTCTTCGGCGGTATAACATTTTGGATGGTTGGATTTGGACTTGCATTTGGTGAAGATCCAGAGTACTCAAATCCGTTCTGTGGCTGGGGACACTTCTTCACACAGGCTTCGGACAATGACATGGGCTGGCTCTATTCGCTTTTCTTTTTCCAAATGTCTTTTGCCACAACTTCTACTACTATTGTATCCGGATGTATGGCAGAAAGGACGAAGCTGTCTGCGTACATGTTATTTTCACTATTAAATACGTTTGTCTACTGTTTCCCCGCCCACTGGATATGGGCTGCAAACGGTTGGTTGAAACAGCTCGGTGCCGTTGACGTGGCAGGAGCGGGGCCAGTGCACTTAGTGGGTGGAGTTACTGGTCTGGTGGCGACCATTATGATTGGACCACGGTATAACAGATTTGATGAAGATGGAAAATCATCTCTTTCTATGGGATGCCCTACGAATTCTCTTCTCGGCATGTTTATGTTGTGGTAAGTGGCGTCAATTGCGGACGTCGGTTTCCATAGTGACTTTAAACAACCTGGTTTTAGTTCGATTTTACTATTTTTAGTTGAATTGTAAACGTAGGTCCATTAGAAAACTACTTGGAATTTTTAGTACCGAATGTAACTAGGGTTTTGCGATCAAGTTGTTCAATTTGCCATAACCAATGTCATTTTTCTTAACATTCGTATTTGAATTCCCCTTAATACTGGTGTATTAATGCAAACTACTTGAAATTACCTGCCACAAAGAAAACTCAGACTATTCAATGTTGTACCTCCCGATAGGTGGGGCTGGCTTGGGTTCAATTGCGGAAGTACTTATGGTATTTCTCAGGGAAGATGGAAGATTGCTGCGCGAGCTGCCGTCACAACTTTATGTTCGTCTATGGCGGGTGGACTTTCAGGGCTAGGTATCAGGTAAGTAAAAACTGTCGGTGTTTTAATTTTAAAACGTATAACTGATAGAACAATTGTCTAAATGGCTATATGTTAGTAGCCACGTGATTCTAACCAGGGGTTTTTTGCAGAGCAATTTTTAGGTAAAAAACGGATATAAAGAAAGAGCACACAAAACCTAGGAAGTCGAGTGAAAACTGAGTGCTTCAGGTGTAACATCAACACCTTACTAATGCAGGTTAGAACAATGGTCGTCTCTGAGGAGACCGGCGGTTAGGGTGAGATTTTTAGTTCATTGGAGTAAATTTAATGTGTGTTGCGAAACGCAGTCCAGAGGATGTCAGCATTGTACTTAAAATTGAGAATAACCCTTAAAAAGTTTTTTCCAATGAATTTGGCATATTCTACTACAAAACTACTTTACGACTAGAACATGAAACAATTACAGAAACTGTCAATATCAGGCGATATTCTTTCTCATTTCTTGTCTGATAACAGCGCTCAAAGCCGAGACGTTTGCTGTCTTTTCAGTCCCTGTAAAAGTATATGACCAAGTATTTGCACACACGCACGCACGTGCACACACACACACACACACACACACACACACACACACACACGCACACAAACACACATGCACACCGCGTTTGAAGAATTGTTAATTTCCAGGGTAAAAAAATACCTATTCGAGTAACTGAAATATGATTAGAATCTGACCAAACCACCTTCCAAAATTCTCTTTAGTTATCCGATTTCGGTGACAAGATATCACTGCAATTTATTTGCAGCTGATGGGAATTATGTCACTGCGTGTGGGTATGCCTGTGTGGTATTGTTATCTTAACAGTAACGCGTCGTTGATATTTCTTTCAAATTTCTTTCTTTTCAGTTTTTTCGTTAAAAAACGGAAATTCGACGTCGGATTTTTAATCAACTCCATTCTGGGATCTCTTGTAAGCGTAACCGGTAAGTTGTTTGTATGTAATTAAGGGAATTAAAAATGTATTCCAAGGACAAATTTATTCTTTGGGTCCACCTCTATATTCACTGCCTCTCTTGAAATACGTTTGTCAAATTTAACAAGTGTTTTTAAATGTACGACGACGGCTGTCCATTGTTATCCGACTTCACAGCAAACAGTAGGAAGTAAGCTACGAAGCTACATGCGCAGACAAGTTATCGATGAAATTTCTTTTTTACTCATAACCGTCAAAAAAGCGTTTGTTATTTACGGGACGATGCCTTCGTACCCAGAAACGTAGATCTGAGAGTTACTTTGTGCTTCCTTGCACAACGGTCACATAGTATACGTGGAGATTTTACTCATTAGAATACACGCTTGTGGAGATCAAAAAAAGCATTGTTAGGTCAGGCCAAAAGTCCAGCCTACTCTCGCCTCGATTTCGTGCACGCGTACACTGCAGTGATATACATGTATGGTGGCTGATTATCACATACGCTGCCCATTTGCTTCCAGGGCTGTGTGCGCTAGTAGACCCTTGGGAGTCGTTCGTTGTTGGGTTCATAGGTGGAGCCGTTGCTGTAGTAGGAACCATGTTTCTAGAAAAATTGAAAGTAGATGATCCGGCAGGGGTCATCCCTGTGCATCTTATGGGCGCCGTTTGGGGCATTTTGAGCACTGGCCTGTTTCCCGACCAGGTGAGAGTTTAAATGGATCACGTGTATCGCGAGACAGTGTGAAATATCGTTTTTATGTTGTTTTAACCACATTTTTAACCGAATGAATGTACATGAAGGCATGCACTTCAAAAAGTTCAGGGATTTTCATTATTGTTGAGATGAACATGCAGAAATGCCCAAGAAAATAATCAGTTAGAGGGTTTTATGTCAAGCATTAGCCTTTGGGTTGGGCGTTTACCCGAACTGTCAATTCACTCACGCAAATGTCTTCATCATTTAATGAGACAAAACTTGAATGCGCACGAGCAGAAAACGTTTTCACGACATGCTGCGCCTAAAACTGACTGTTCGTTAATCAAACTAAGGCAAGAGGTTAGTCTAAAAAGTAAATGCAGTGATGACTATATGAGGAAATCCAGCCTCCCGTTCAGTAACGCTAGGATTTCACTAAAAAGCAAAACTTCGAGTGATAACATGAGATATTGCCGTGTATTTTAAATGAAAACACATGACCTGGCTATATTTTAGTTAGGTCCTAGCGTACAGTTAGGTCCTAGCGTTACTTAACGCACGCCAATAGTAAGTTTAAACGCTATGCAGCTGCATTGTACATGGGAATATTCCTGTGAAAAAAAAAACTTTCCCCCAGTAGATGGCTCATAGTGGCTTAGAATTGGACATTTCAAAACTTCGGGTGCAGGCGTTCAGCCTATAAGGGGGCTTCAATCGGACAAGTGCGGTAATTTTAGGGGTTCCCATCAGCATACTTGTGTAAATTTAATAACAATGCGGGAGTATGTTATAAATGTTACTTGCAAGTTCGGTTTTGTTTCTCCAAAGGAGGACATTTTATCACTGACGTATGGTCGACGTGGCTTGTTCAAAGGCGGAGGGTTCTACCTGTTTGGAGTGCAAACATTAACGGTTGCAGCAATTTCCGTGTGGTCAGCTGTGATTTCGTACTTGATTCTTAAGGTATGTAGGGCTCTTTACTTCACCTCTTATCTCAAAACGAGGCAAAGTGTTTAATTTACGGGACTGAAATTTCATAACGTGATTTAGTGACAAGAGATCACGACAACAAAAAGTAAGCAGTCTATATGATTAAAGGGCCATTAAACCCGTGCGTGCGGCCGAATTGAATTTTGTCTTATGTACTTATCTTCATGAAATTAGTCCGATCGTGTTCAAAGCAATATCTGGGCTCGCAAAGAGTTGACAATTCTTTATATCACCCCACCAAGTTTGTAAGTGTTGAGCTCAGGCATTGGAAGCATAAAGAAATGAAAATTCTTCGGTATCCCGGAAATCATTTCTCATCGGAGTTCGGATTTGATACCGCTTTTATAACGGCACGTAATATAAATCAAAACTTGACTGGAAGCACTGGTTTAATGCCGCTTTAAAACAGACAGGTGTCATGTATGCTGTTGCTGGTAAACATTGCCATTCTCAAAAAGTGTAATTATAGTCAGAAACATTTTGTTGAAAGAGCGTACTTATTCAATGTGAGGAATAATTCCGGCAGATTTATTGTACGAAATGACACGGGAGAAAGGCAGCTATAAATATCAAAGAGTGAAGTCTTTGATAGACTAAACACGGTACATGTGGTCGTTCTCACGTCATGCTGGAGTCCTGTCGCGAACGCCGTCTTCAACCGGGGTTCACTGAAGACCCATCCGAACCTAAATAATCACAGCACAAGATACGGGCGATTTTACTTATACATGTATGTTTACCGTCTTTTGCAGGCGATCGATTTAACTGTAGGTTTACGCGTGAGCCTTGGAGATGAGATATTGGGAGCTGATTGGTGTGAGCATGGTATTGGAGATTATTCAGACAGCGATGAGCCAGACACAGACGATAAGAAGAACAAGCTCTTCTGTCCATCAATTCTCAACAAGTTGAAGCAGAGAAAGCACTCCTCTGCTCGCCGAAGGTCGGGATACGGACATCGAAGTAGTGTGGAGTTCTTTCATACTAACGTGCATCGTCGCAAGTCTCAGTTATCGCCGTCTATTCCGAGCACGTTGTACGGGAGTTCAGTACCCGTCAACGGCAATCGAGACGTCATTAACTCTAATAGCCGCTGGGTTTACTTCACGGACGAGAGTTTCCAAGTGGAGCCTACATCTAACAGCGTGGTTCGACATGACATTCATGTTGGCAATTCGTGCGGTTCAGCGTCTGCAAATCAACATTCTCGTAAGAATGGTAACACTACAAGACATCACCATTCACGTCACACTGATAATGCACACATTCCTTCCAACGCGCCTTCGACAAGTGAAATGGAAACTAGTCCTACTTTAGCTGGTCAACCTAACACGAGTCTTGGGCATGTAAGTGTTCATAAAGATGGTATAAGTTCTTGTATAGGTTTTGTAAACAAAGCATATGATTAATTTATACCCAAAAGATTACCACTAAATAATTTCATGAGGTTGGTAGAGAACACATAGATTAATTCTTATTAACACAACCAAGCAAAAACGCTGTACATTTACAGTTTCGGCTACTCACAGCACCCATCTTCGGAAGCTTTTGGACGCTAGGTGTCGACTTACATGTACATGGCAGTTTAATCCAGATGAATTCATTTTTTACAGAAAATGTGTCATTTTAAAAGAATGAATTAGAAATACTTTATTTAGTCACACAAAAATAAAGTAAATTGCCAGATGAAAATACTCGCGAAACGTTCCTACAGCTCAGACCTCAGTGATCGTCTATTAGGCCCGTGCACGTGTCACATGACTCTGAGTGCACCATGGGCGAAACCAATACACTTGAGCAAAAAATCTTTGAATAAACGCACCGGACTTTTCTGAAGCCTGCCAAACCCTTACTGAAGTCAATTTTCAGTCATAAATTTTTACCTGTGCGTACTATCTTACATTGGCAATGTTGTCAATGTGATCATCTGCGCTATATTTTTACTGTGAAAGCAACGATAAAACTATGAATTATATGCTATGAGGAAGAGATTAAGGCCTTCCTGATTCGATAGACTACGTTCCATTACGATATTCAAGTGTTGCGTGAATAAAAATTTGTGTAATCGACCTTAATTTTTTAACTGAATTGATTGTCATACAAGGAAATACCATCAAATTTTGATGAATTAGCAATACTTACTGGAATTTGAGATAAAATAAATACTTTGTGAGCGCTTCACGTCTGCGTGTTAGGGTGAACGTGATCAAGATGCTAAATCAACATACTTAGCGTAAAAATTGAGAAATGACTATAAAACAAATTTTAATAAGTTTTCGAGATAATGAGTCGAACCACTTCGCAGCAGCATCATCTAGGTCGAGTGATCAGGTACCCTCTTTCACAATCCCAATTGTAAACATGTTCAGGCGGTCGTGACAAACTCTACGATCCCAGTTGTAAACATGTTCAGGCGGTCGTGACAAACTCCACGATCCCAGTTGTAAACATGTTCAGGCGGTCGTGACAAACTCTACGATCCCTCCAACGGTTGCCACCTTAATTTCGCGGTGATTTTGCTGTGAAGGCTTTTGTGCTAATGAGGATGACAATCTAAATTGCAAGTGTGAGAATTTTTGCACATGCGAGAGCTTTACTACAACATCTTTATAAAATTTGTCGACAGAGCTGATTTCGAATATTGCAAGATGGACACAGATTCAGCGCACATGGCCATATCTGGTAACTGTCTTTCACGTTTTATTCCACAAAAGACAGGTGCTCTTAAGACGTTGTCACCAGAGTACGGTTGAACATTTAATGTCATTATGATACGTTCGGGAACTGGTGTCTCGCTGATACAAAAATACCTATCTTTTCTACTTTACAATTCTAGTTCCTTGGGCGACTTAGACATACATGTACGCAACATATATGGTTTTCAGATGAAAGAAAGAACAAAGGACGATAACTTAATGTCTTTTTTATTCCGCGCGGTGGAGGCTTCCACGTCCTACACACATGGTGATAGTGCACTTCTCTTCCACACGTCACGATTGATTCCACGCTGACCTCGTTTTCTATTGCTTTCGGCTTACCGACGACTTCCGGTTAAACATATGCCCTTTGACCAAGGCCTATGTCGAACGCAAAGAAATGGCGTCACCTCCTTTTAGTATTTGATCAGCCTCCCGTTCAATAAGGAGGCACGAACAGTTCTCATAGGGTTTTGCCTATCAGAACACACGTCAATGGACTCTTCACCCTTTCTTCACTCTGTCAAAAACTGCATGCAAATAAAGAAAAGTTTTGAGTCATTTCACATCACAAGCCCTACAGCTGAGCACAGAAACTTTGTACTCTCTTGTATTTTTGACCCTTTCACTCCCAGTGGAAACCAAGCTGAACTACATGTAAGGCCAAAAATGCAAAATAGGCACTTTTCACCCTAAAATCACCACTTCCCTTCCGAAGCACGACTAAAACCAACAATAGATTCTGAAAGCAAATTTCCTACAGATGCCGAAAATGTGGTCCAAAAGTACTGTCAAGTAACTAGTTTTTTTGCAAATCTGGTTTGTTTGAGGGCTACCTGAAATCGCGGCCAATTTCTCGGTCGCTACCCAGCAATGCACAATTTCAACCGGGGGCCGCCATCTTGAAGAAGAGTGCAGCTACAGCCGAGAAAGTGGCCTTTTTATTTCTCAGCATGTTCACAAATGCAAACAAACCACATTAACTGAGCCTACATGCAATGCCCACCTACAAAATGCCCCCAAACTTGGCCTACCCCAAAATTTTATTATTTTGGCACTGCAAACTATTCAGTGCCACCTAACGCTAGGACCTCGTTAAAAGCAAGACTTCGTGAGATCACGTGAGATTATATTTTACATAAGATCACGTGACTTGTCAAGAGTTTAGTTAGGTCCTAGCGTAGGTCCTAGCGTTACTGAACGCACGCCAGTTTAATCTTGACGTGTGACGTCACTGTCACTTCTTTCCGACTTACCGACGACTTCCAGTTACAAGAATGACTTTTGATCCTTGACCGAGACCCGGTTCAATTATGTCACTACTCAAAGTGTACACATTCAATAACGTATATTGCAATAAGAAATGTTATGATTATTTTGAAAGTTAAATTTTAGTGTTGGATGAAAGCCCCGTCAAGGAGAAAAGTCCGCTCATTAAAAGCTGCAACTACCGTATTGAGCTTGTGCCCATGGGAGCTTGTCTGACTTCAAGGCTAAGTATCGCACAACGAGGCAAGATCACTAATGATCACTTAGAAGATTTTCGTATCCTCAAATTTCCATCGGAAATATCCATGTCTGCCCATGATCGAGCTTCAATCATAACGTTCCAATCATCACTCGAAAAAAGAAACTATTGCCACGGAACGCTTAATCGAGACACAATAGGCCTAATGGTAATAAACGTAGTTAATGGATGCTAATGAAAGCAGCGTGCAGCCCAAATTATACACCAGGATATGCAAATCATCATACCAAAGTATTTGAGTAGCGAGTTTTCTTTACCAGGTGTTTTGTTAGGCACGTCATTCTATTTGTACTTAATTGTTTTACTGATCAGTCTATCCTGACTGGCGGCAGTCAGATCTTGCATCAAGTGCCCGTCTAAACACCAATTGTCCCAAGCTCTTCATAGCAATGAAAATAAAGGAAGTCACCGACACTGGAGCCAGATTCGTAACACTACAATACATACGGTTCTAAAATAAAACATTTGTACACGAGGCTATCGGGGTACAGTATAAGACATCGATACATGTAAGTGTTATGCACACTAGCTAGACACGCACAAAGTGGCCCTCCTTCATAGCTGTTCAGATAATTTACACGCTTGTACCAGGGATGTTTTTGTTCACATGTTCTCTCATAAAAACTTAAATCTGACTTCAGAGAACGCGTCGTAAATTAACACAAATTGATATTCACCATCGATACAATTCTTTTATGGGTACAATGCACACGCCCAGTCTTTGAAATCCTCATGTTCTTTAAAGACGACCTGTTTCCAGTAGTAGTAAATGGCGAAGGCGTGTAAAACTTTGCACAATCAATTTCTTTATTGTTTTCAGACACTGCCTTAAAATCAACATTGTTTAACTTAACTAAAAATTACTGGTCTTCCATTCTGTATTGCTGTACTATGTTTAGGCAGTCGTTGCGTCATTGTTTAGAGCAACAGCTTGGTACAACGGATGAACGAGGAAAGTAAAGAGGATTCTGGGTTTGTGTCAAGGTTTGAGAGATCCCGGAGTTTTATCATTCAGGTTCGAGGGTCTGAGCACATACGTTTTTTCGTCCACCGTGCGGGGGCCTATCCACTAACACGGGCTTCGGGCCAACGGCACACCTACACACCCCTGTCGGCGGCGTTGCTCTTACGATTGAAATTCTGACATGCGCAGACACGAAACAACTTCGTATTTAAATTTGAGGCTAGGGAAATACGAGAGTTGTTCCGAATGGCCAATCGTAAGCAAGATTTCCCTGCTTAGTGAAACAGTACTGACAGATGACCAGTATGTCCTTGTTATTAGAACAAGAGATCACAGAGGACGAACTCTATGGAGCTTTAAAACAATCCTACCACAATAAAACACCAGGCAGTGACGGTTTAGGATTAGAATTTTATAAAACATTTTCGGATGCTATTAAACGGGACCTCTTGGAATGTATTAATTTCAGTTTAAAATAGGAAAACGTTCAACCTTCCAAAGGCAAAGTTTTATTACAATTAACCCCAAATGTACAAATACAGATGAATTTAAAAATCTGGAAAATTGGTGACCCATTTTGTTATTGGATTGTGACTACAAATTATTAACAATTGTTATTGCCAACAGACTAAAATTATTCATCTACACAAAACGTCTGTTTCAAAACGATTCATTGGTCAAGATATTAGATTAATACAGGACACAATATCGCGCGCAATATACAAACAACAATCTTAATGGACAAATTATATTCTTAGCTTTCAAGAAAGCGTATGACAGTTTAAATTGGTCCTTTCTTCAGAAAACAGTTTTGGTCTTTAAATTTGGTCCCAAATTTATCTAACGGATAAAAACAATTTATAACGATATTGTTTTTGTGTTCAAAACAACACATTTACTGTACTTGTGGTTATTTTAACGTCAAGAGAGTAGAGAACCCTTTATGCTATCAACTTTTTATGCCTGCATTATGTGTGGAGTTCGTGAGCCATTGCATTAGAAATAATCTCTTAATCAAAGGATTGTCTATTGATGGGCATGAATGCAAAATAGCCCTGAATTCTGATGATACAATCTTAGTTATTCAGAATGAAATGTCTGGAACAGAATACTTTGAATTTCTCAGAAGATTTGGTGAAGTGTCTGGTCTTAAATTAAGCGAAAATGCAAAGAAAATGCTTTTGGGCCACCCGTCTGAACTTAAGAAAATGTATGACATAAACGGGCCAAAAAGATAATTCAATGCCTGGGAGCTTATTTCGGTAAACACGAAAGGGAAAAAAATGGCACAGTTTATAAAAAACAAATTTTGAATTTAAGAAAGTTTTAAATATTAAGAAAACAAGAAAATTAACAATCAATGGAAGAATTGTCATAGCAAAAACTTGCGCTATCCAAACTGTTTCACGACATGTCTGTCCTTGAATTGACAAGTGATATGTGAAAACAAATCGACAAAAGTTTAGGTGATTTTGAACAGAGAAACCGCCTAAATAACGAAAAAGCATTTGCAATGGCCTGCTATGAAGATGGTGGTTTAAAAGTTCCTGACATGACCCTTATAAAGGAAGGCCTTTTGGTCAACTGGGTTCAAAGACTTCAGTCTCCTGAATGTGGAAGTTGGAAGTTATAATAATTCACAAAATATCGTCAAAAGTTATGGTGATGTACTGTTGTGGTCATGTATTTATGAAGTAAACAAACTGTTTAGAACGGCAAATGATTTTTATAGAGAGGTTTTGTCGGTGAGTGCAGATGGGGGGGAGGGGGGGGCAAAAAGGTCCGCCTCTGAGAAACAAAAAAGTCAGAGAAAATCAGACAAAAGTCCTCTTAACAAACACAAACACGCAATTCACAGACAAAAATCTAATTTTTTTGTTACGGAGGTATGGCAAAAATCGACCAACTAATAAAATTTGTTGCAGCATTACTTCAAACAAGATATCAACGGAAATTATTCCTTGCCTGTTACCTTTCCTCTTGATCCTTGCATAAGATATTTTAAGTTCAAATTTTTGCATAACAAGGCGTATACTACCTCTTTGTTATATAAGATGACGATTGTTAATTCGGATAAATGTCCCTATTGTAATCTAGTGCAGAATACTGAGGGCATGTTTCTGCAATATAATGTACAAAGATCGTTGATTTATGTTCAAGAGTTTTTGACATCTTTCCTTAAGGAGCATGTCAAAATAAGCAAGAATGAATTGAAATTTTGCCATTCGAGTTCTCCTGAATTCTCCCTGTTCATTAATTATGTTATAACTGTCACCCATTATTTTAGTTATTTACAGTAAGTAACCAACAGCAGTTGCGTCCACACTGGTCTGTCTTTAAGTTGAATTATGTTAAAATTACGAACCTGACAACTTTAAAATTAAAATGTGGGAGAGCCTCAGTGCTGCCATGCAATGGATCTGTTATATATTAAATTCATATATTGTTTAGTGTTATTTCTATTAAATGATTAAGTGTGTGAATGTGTGTGTGTGTGAGAGAGAGAGAGAGAGAGAGTGAAAGCCCTGACACCTTTTCCTTGATCACCCTTTAAATGATTTGTTATAAGTATGTTGTTGAAGAATAATAAACTATTAAAAATACGCAAGATAGTAATCAGTATCATCCGGAGAATCAGTGCCCTGTTGCATGAAACAGTCCCAAATAGGGACTCAACAAAGTTTCCTGAATATTTTGCGCATTTGACGTTCTTTACTTACAGGTGTATTATTTTTCAATCATTATATCGTCATTATGAGTTCTTCTTCGACTAATGACATTTTCTAATAACAAAACTAAAATCTGAACCCTTAATTCATTAAAAATAATTAGGAACTTAGTCCTTAAATTAGTGACGTTGCATGAAAAAATCCCCGCTTGTTTTCAATGACATTGAGAATTCAACGTAGAGTTCACTGTCAATTTGTGTCGAAGTCAAAAAATTGTTCAGTAATGAGACTCCCAACTGCATAGAAAAGAGAGCCAGTGTTTCCAAAAGACAGCCAGTGTTTCCAAAAGACAGCCAGTGTTTCCAAAAGACAGCCAGTGTTTCCAAAAGACAGCCAGTGTTTCCAAAAGACAGCCAGTGTTTCCAAAAGACAGCCAGTGTTTCCAAAAGCTCACTAATACGCAGTAGATTTAGGGATTTAGGGAATTTAGTTGAGTCCCTATTTTGGACCGTTTCATGCAACCGAGACCTGGAGTGTAGTATTTTTGTTACCTTGCCGGCCACAGCTGAGAACAACAGAATGCATTGCATTCTTGGGACATTACTACAAATCGCCAATTCTCGTTTCTGCCTTATAGTATTTGCTAAAATCAAGGCCGGATACTTAATCAATTAAACACGTTTAAAATACTTTTCCATGACAGCATCCTAACTCTGACGTGTTTTGGGAAACATGGAATATATTGCAAAACATGTTTGCACTGTTAGCACAATTTCCTTGTCCTTATTTCAATAAAGGCAGGCTCCGCGACGTTCAATAACTTTCTCTTTGTTTCAGTTACGTTTCATTGTCTCATAAGCAATTATTGGTTTCGCTATTGTGACAACCGAGTATTACATGTATGAGCGAATGTTTTATTTTTGAAGACTTTTTGTCGACGTTTGTAGTCGATTCCTATAATATAAATGGATAAAATAAACTGGAAGTGTGGTACAATGAGTTAGCTGCGAATCGTTCAGCATGTGGGTACGTCAGCCAAAAATCGCTTACAATTTAAAAGTCACGTGACTTGCCGGGTGACAAGCGTACATGCACAAATAAGCTTCACATTTGAGAGCAAATTTAAAGCTGCTAAAATACCCGAGTTGTTCCGCTCTTTTCCAAGAATTACGCAACCGGACCGGGTAACTTGTTTTCTCTCTGTTTCCAATCCTGGTTATTGTGGTCAATGGGACAGCAGTCTGCTGAATTGCAGTACAAGTCTCAAAACAACAAAACAATAGAATTTTTCAATCGACTTGAACAATGACTTCCTTAACTCGCATAATTCTGTTTTCCAAGCAGTTGACTTTGCAATTTCTAAATTTGCACATGAAGTGCTCAAAAAGCAATTCAAAATAAATGTATAACAGCCCTGTTAGAGAGCTAGGCAGCTATCACAGCCTTAAAAACAGTGCTGTGATCTCACATAACGTTCAGCAATGTAACATTAACTTAAAAAAAATCAGTTAAATGTAATCGTATCCCATTTGCCTAGACTCTTGGACGTCCAGCGTAATGAGGTAAACTGATCGATTACCCAAACTTAGAACTCGAAGTTCAAGGTCCTTGCTCAAATTGAGAGCGAGGTGTTTAACGATTACGGACGCTCGCTTCAGAAAACCCAGAAGTTAACTCCCCTGTAATTAACATAAAGCAAGCTTACCTAAATTACATTAAATTATTTATTTTTGTACCATAATTACGACAGTTACTCCCAACAATATTTTCGTAAATACTTCGTACGCTTTCGAAGTATACGGCTTAGAATCATTGTTGTTGCTCAAGGTAGACACGTCGAGCGCCATCGTGGATTTCTAAGCAAACAACCCACATGTAGCTATCTAGGGTGAGCGCAAGCGATCCCTACGTTCGCGAGCGCTCACTTGCTAAAAGTTGTTGAGAAGCTTGCAGGCGCCCGCTATGTTGAACGCACACTCGCCACCATTACGTCAGCCTTCTGAACGGCCTTTCCTTCTCACCTGATATTCCTCACATTCGTCATTACACATGGGCGGCGCAGCACCGAAATAATTGAGTGGGCTATAGCTCCCCAGCCCCCTATGGTGCGCCGCCTATATGACCATGGGAGGCACAGCACTGAAACAAGTGGGGGTATGTAACCCTTAAGCCTCCTATGGTGCACCGCCCGTGCCTATTAGTGCGCTGCCCATGTTACAGCCGATGTGTGATACACTAATCTACTGTAATGACGTCACTAAACAGCAAAGTTACAGTTTTCACTGTTGTTGTGTACATCTGAATCATAATTTCATTGATCTTTATGAGCTGCCTACAAAGCTTGCACAGTACAATCTGACTCATTGAAGGTATATAGAAAAAACGGGCGAAACAATCCCCAGCAACTTTGTATCAGCCTGATATCAATTTAGTCACGTAGTCTAGTCGAAAAATGGCCCTCCGTGCACCCTCCAGACTTCAACTTCTAAGTTGAATTTTTATGAAGGAAAATATGCGTAAAACAGAAAAACGATGTTAACAAGCCGACAAAATATCCCTCGTATGTTTTTTATGCAAATTAGTGCCGCCATTACCGATTTTGCGTTATTACGCAATATGCCGCCGACTATTTCTTATAATTGAAAGAACTAAATGTTTGGACTTATATTTTATGGGTCAAACATTAACATAGAACAACAAGTAAGTAATACAAGTTATAGTGTACATGGTACAGGCATAAAACACTCAACACCTGGAGAAGACGTACTGTGTGGGGCATGAATATCTTCTGCTTTTATCCAAATTCAGGATTTCGATGTTGACCCAACCATGAAAACAAACTGTGACATTGCAGTTCAAAGCTTTAGAATTAAAAACCAAACCTTGAGTACAAACTAGTATCAAAATATACAAATGGGTTGTTGACATGTATGTCAATCACTGCGAATCCAATGCTGGAGACAGGGAAAATAGGACTACATTCGAAATTAAGGCAGCTATCGACGCAAATGTAAAAATCATCCCTATAAGAAAACAATGAGGTCGAAGCTTATCTACTGACATCAAAGCACACTCTCTACCAATATCCATTCTCCATTTAGACATGAACATTTCGATTTTACCATCTTAAGCAATGGCAGACGAACAGCAATCGAAAAACTGCAGCAGCTTCATGAAATTCGGGACAAACGTCACCAACAGCTATATGATCCTCCACACTGTATGCAGTCCGTGTGTGATCAGATTCCTTCTCTTCTTCCAAGTGAATTGAAAGAAAATGCGTTATCACAGAAAAAACTATTAACATTTTACTGCCAAACTTCACCGCTTGGGGAACAGTGAAGGCCCAGAGGCACCAAGCTCCCAAGTGCACCATTCGCCGCATGAACTATCGACATCATGCACCATCGTGGTCATTTTTCCACCTGAGTACATTTTCTGCAGCAAAACTAAAACCAAGGATGGCAGCCATCTTCACAAGAAAAGGTAATAATAGCCGAGGTAATATGAATTAATGTATTAAGAGACTTCTTTTTAAATTTTCATTTCATTTCTCCACAAGCGTGTGAGGTATATCAATTTGTTGCCCAGTATCAAGCTTAGAGCTGTCCCAGGTTCACACTCCTTGTTAAATCTGGATTGTTCTAAAAACCCTCGACCCGCACCCCACTGACGCCCCCTTGACCCACAACCTCCTCGACCCACGGAACACAACCCACTCGACCCAGTTTAAACAAGCTCAATTCGATCTGAACATAGAACCATCGCTGACTAAGAGGACCATCGAGTCTGGCTCAGAGCTTGGCTGGCTTTTCACTGTTTTTTTGCAATTAATAGAGTCGATTCGGCAAGTTTGAAAGCCAAAAGCAGAAAAAAAACGCGACCAAATGAAATCAAAGACCTTCCAACGTTATAAATGTCGTTCCTCGCAAAGTGTAATCGTATCGTCTGCTCTTCAGTGTATGGCAGATTCAAGTTTTTTGGGAGAGTGCGAGGAACCCACAAATGTGTAATTTCTTCATTAAATACAGTTTAGTAGAACAAGGCAATTGGTAGATACTCGTGGAACTATTTTCCTGACAACTATAGCACGCTCACAGTCGGCTATATCAGATCATGTTCTTAAGCCACTTTCTGTTTTAACCACCAGACTAGAGCTAGATCAGATTCTCACGTAGGTATGTTTTATGGGAAAGTCACTCAGAGACGTGATATGATTATGATATGTGTAAAAAGCGCAGATGCATCTATTGCCGCAGGCCGTGGGGGTTGTGGGTCGAGGGGTCGTGGGGGTCGAGGGGGTTTTAGAACACTCCGTTAAGTCCCAGACACTGGGTGAGCCATTGAACATGCCATAACTCATGAAGTACAGCCTGATACCCTTGCCCACTAGTCTTGGAACACCAGGTATTTTTTCCAACAAAGCCTCTATTTCGCATTATCTTCTGAACAACATTTCGCCAGAATACTTCATTATCCTGGGGATGTTCTGTTCATCCAAGATCGTTTTGCACTTCTCCACGCGTTAGCAAATCTCCCTCCAGCATGTAATTTTGCAGTTCAGAGAAAATAATTTTGTGTGGACCAGCTACACAAAAGCCGTATGTCTTCAAAATCTTTCTTGTAAACGATGACTACAAAAAGCAACTCTGTCAACTATTACTGCAGGTCTGGAGTGATGAGAAGGCAGTTTCCAGGTCGGAGAAAACCGAGACGGCCATCCTGATTGTAGACAGGCATCCATAATCTTTTTCTGAACAGAACTTTCTGAGTATTTTTTACTTAACTAATTTGCGATGTCATAATGTAATAAATATAGATTATTACATGGCGAAGTCGTTATCCCCCATTATCTAGAGCCCGAGTGGATTTTGGAAAATTGTCGCCCGAGGGGCGTTAGCCCCGAGGGTGATAATTCTCCAAAATCAACGAGGGCTCTAGATAAGGGAGATAACGGCTGAGAACATGTAATAATCTATTTATACCACATACTAAACGAGCAACATTGCAATGAATCGATTTACCTTTTCTGACTCTCCACGGCTTTGTAACTACTTTCTATGTCAGAGGCCCGAGGTCGGAGGTCGTGACCTTTTAAGAAAAGCCCGGCTATTTTTGTCAAATAATGCTTTTACTCAAAACCAATTGAAAACTTAAATATTATAGAAA
The DNA here is from genome assembly GCA_002633005.1 of Phoronis australis. Taxonomy (NCBI): domain Eukaryota; kingdom Metazoa; phylum Phoronida; family Phoronidae; genus Phoronis; species Phoronis australis. The sequence goes on along the minus strand of NMRA01000355.1, from coordinate 149,626 downwards.
TAAACTGAATTTATAAATTAAGGTTTACCAACTATTATAGCTTAAAACACGTTTTTTTCACGCTAAGCTTCGACCGGGAAATTATCGTCTGCTAAAGTAGGTTACCACTGGTAACTGAATATAATTCTCAAGTCAAAGATCCTGACGACACGATACCCGCATTCAAACTAGAGATCGGTGATTTACAAGTAAGAGGACATGAGAGAAAAATTTCACCGAATTAAGATATCATTTTTAAGGAAATTATGTGTCTTATTTTTCGTAGCGTATAAGTACAGTACAATGTGGTTTATTGAACGTGCGATTATTGCGCGTGCTCATTTAAGTATTCTATTTTCACTCTTGCTTTAGAATAAAAGTGATTTGATGTTCACACTCAGGAGATCCCACGTATCTGCAGTAACCAATAAGAGACTGACTTAACAATTGTTTTGTACCTCCAGTACGCTGGCTCACTTGGTTACAGAAATGATTTCGTCAGAATTGCTATCACTGGTGTCTTTGTCATTCTGCTGCAGGCACGCTAAGAAGTTGACTGTTCATCTAGGTACATGGTCTGGAAACGTCAGCGACTAGTTAATATCTCCGACATGGCAAAATCCTTGAGAAAAGACCACTGTGAGGCTCTACTTGGATTTGATGTATACACTGGAGAAGATTACACCAGGCGTTTAAACGTATAGGAAAGGTTGGCCCCTTAAAAAGCCGTGCATTCAGGCAACCTGACGTTGATTGAGATGTAAGTTGAAAGAGCAGTCAAGACGAAGGACAAGGGAGGATGCAGACTGACGAAAGAGTGTTACAAGCTGTGTGATCTTGTGTTCCTATTTTTAGACAATAACCCTCGGGTATTTCTAATAATACTTTATTGAGCAAGACGAATGTCCATCTGAAATATACAAAATAAATATATAAATGCTTTGAAGCGAACTCTCTATAAACAATGAATGATAAATAATATTAACGGCTAAAACACGTATGCGCCAGAAAACAGACAAATAAATGAACTCACCAGCAATTATCTGGTTTTGAGTATAAATGTAATGTACAAACGTGATGCCACCTTATTGGCTGACGTCACACGAGAGTGCACTCGCGTGTCACGTAAACTATTTTATAATCTTACCAAAGTTACTGATTGATTTCTTGCTCACCAATGTTTGTGAAGTGGATACAGAAGAGGAAATTGGAGAGTTGTATGGAAGTTTCACGGAAGTCAATCAAAGTGACAAGGAGTGTTAGAACATGTAGTCAGTGACATCAACACCTAATGACTGTCCATATTGCCGCAACAATTTCCCCAATTTTTTTTCTTCAGATCTTTAAAACATTTGTTAAAATTTGGCTCATTAAAGAGCTGATTATATAAACATTGAAAGATGCACATTTAATGTTTATATTAGCTGATGTGCACCTTCAGTGTAGTATTGATTGTAAGTAACCGTATAATGCAAATTAGATTTAATAGATTATGAAGAAAATTATTCCATCGTATTGCTTGACCCTCAAAATATCGGTTTTGACACTTGATTTGTTCACTTACAAGAATAAGAAAATGAGATATCATCAAATAACGAAAAATTAGTAATGGCGGCACTAATTTGCATAAAAACGCACGTGGGACATTTTTTCGGTTTGTTAACATGTTTTTATGGTTTTCACACATATTTTGTTTCGCAAAAACGCAACTTAAAACTTGAAGTCCGGGGGGTGCACGGGGGCCATTATTCGACTCAATTAACGTGGCAGTCCATTTTATTATAGACAATTACATTTTCATAGCCATATGTGAATCCGGAAGACAACCTCAGTGCACTTTTTATTTCAGAATACAACATTGCCTACCACACTAACGCCGGGAGGGAGTTGGTCTTGTTTGTCCACAACTCCGTAAATTACAAAACAATTGATAATAAAATAATACAATCAATGAATAACTGTTGGATTGAACTTTATGTCAACCACAAGAAGGTACATGTATATTGTGTTTTTTCTATTGCTCACCCTCACAGACGTCCCATGAAAGGAAAGCATATTTCAAGACCTTTTCAGAACAATTGCAACAACTCTCACAAACTATTAAATCAATAGTTATCAACGGGGATTTCAACGCAAGAAATAGTACTTGGTACTCAGAAGACAATGACAACCAAGCCGGTCTCGAATTATTCGATATTCTCCTCACAAATGACTGTATACAAGTAATAAACGAGCCGACACGTTTAAGAGAGTATTCACATTCTTGCCTTGATTTATGTATTGCAAACAATCTCGGATTAATTGAATTCACTTCTGTTAGATCTCCCATTGGTAACTCAGACCACCACGTTATAGAAACAACATTCACACTGAACTGCGCCTCTATCAAAAAGACCTGGAATTACAACCTCATCAACATGGGCGAACTGCGCACCGACATAACCACATTTAACTGGACTGAAATACTTAACAAAAGTGACATAAATGACGCAGTCTCAATTCACACGATCACTCTACAATATACTAGATGATAATATCCCATCAACCATGAAAACAATAAAAAGAACAAACCTTGGTATAACAATAAAATTAAGTCTGAAATAAATAAAACAAATAAACTGTACAGATCGTTCAGAAAATCAAATAACCCGTGCACGTTAAAGTGCTACAAAGAACAGTGCAAGAATGTGGAAGAACTAATTAAAAAGACAAAACAACACTATCAGATGAAAATTATCTCCAACATCAACAATGTCTAAGTAACATTGGGATATAATAAACGAAATTCGAGGACAGGTAAAGCAATCATCATACCCCATCATCCACTCAAACGAATCCAACACTCAAGGGCCATCCAAAGCTGAAAAAATAAGTTATTTCTAGAATTTGTCACCGCCAAGAGTCACATTGCACCAACAACAAACTTTCCAGAATTTCCCAACAGAACATTAGAACATCTCTCTGACATACAAGCCCAACCATCTGAAGTCATAAAATTATTAGAAAACATCGACGAAAACAAAAACGACTGTACAAATCTAATAACCGATAAAATGATCAAGACAATATCAAGAGAGCTTACAGTTTCTATGACAAAATTATATAACAAAATACATTATTACTGATTTTGCAGCGTTCTGTTTGTTTTGATACGACAGAAAACATCTGATTTTGGGATATATATTAAGAAATGCGTTTTTAAAGCAGTTGACATTTCAATAGAGAATACAGTATTTATTTGTAGATGATGTGGATGGCTGGCGAGAAAGTTAGGTGATGTTATTTTCAGTACAAGTAAAAATACGTATGATTGTCATTACTACCAAATATTTACTTAAGTACAATTAATAAGCAGCATCATCATTGGATAACAGCACATGCTGGTCAATAATTGTCTTTTTAATTGACCTTATATGGTCTCAATCACCAAGACTGATGTGAAAACAACGCATAGTCGCTCCGCTTAAACTATGGTGGCAGAACATAAAAACCTATTGGCAGCACCACTAAGCTCCATGGCCGAACCGAAAAACCCATGACTCAATGACAGGACCAAAAACTTAACTCTTTGGCTGCAGGCATAACACTGCGAGGCCCCAAATTTTCTGATTGATGCCGTAGGCCTCCCATTTTTGTCCTGTGTAGCACTCTCCAATATGGCGTCCTATTAACAACGCGAGCTTCATGTATCTGAGTAGCGCGCACCCGGTCAATGTTATGTCAATGGTGCCGTCTGTAAGTAATACAGTGTAGGTTGAATACTGTTTTCAATAGATGCCCCGCGTGCGAAGTAAGCCCTGTTTGCGTTCATTGTATACTCTACGAAAATTTTCAACTGCATTGTCCTGTCACATCTCGCCAAAAGCGATGCTTGAACTCTACAATCGCAAGGAGAGTTGTTGTTTTCGTGTTCTTCTAAGGTTAAATTCGAGCCACAGCACGTTGATAAAATATAATTGATATCACCATTAGCGAAATTAGAAGAAATTTCATCAGTTTTGTATAATAATGTTCTATAAGATGCTATTATCCTGACATGCGATATCGATTCTCAAAAATCACCTGAGTATCCAATTCAAGGAACAAATTAGCAGTCCATACTTTTCAGCAAAGCTGTGAAAGCAAGTCAGAGTTTTTGGAAACAGTTTTTCAACGTGGCACGAGGGCAATTTTAACTTTTCGTAACATCTCAAGGGAGCTACGTGCGCACTGTGTTAACGGAAGTTATATCTAAGTTTCCGCATGCACTTAAGAAAATGCGACTTTCTAGCTATTCCAAAAATTCGCCCGTATGCTTTTTAAAGTTACACCGCATACTGACATGTTCTCACAAATGGATGGTGAAATTTACAGGCGAACGACCGTTGTTCAGTAACACCAGTGGCGTTTTTAGGGGGAGGGGGCAAGGGGCCATGCCCCCCCAAAATTCCTACCAGATACCATTTGGCAGTTCGGGTGCGTATTGCTGACTAACGTGCAACCCTGCTCGGGGGGTGAATAAACAATAGAAAAACACGTTTACCGTTTTTTTTAGTCAAAAGTATCGCAAACACAAAAATTCGAGACCTCCTGCATCCCTACATTTTAGGCTGGGCTCTCGCATCTGCCGAAATTCTGGTGATTCCTGTGCCCTGGCCCCACTAACTCAAAATCCTGGATCTGCCCCTGAACACTTACAATTCCTTGATCTTTCATTCATTGGGGACGTTATTCTCAAACACAAAACACATAAGTAAACAAGTACATCAAATTCCAGATCATATTTGAGGTGTCTACGGCAAAAATGAGAACTCCACATTTCTCTCAGTTGTGACAGGATAAACGAAGGCGTTGTTACTCTTTGACACTCAAAGTAGTGGACTACGCCTTTCCTAATTCACAATCGTACGTTGGTGTTTGCGAAGATACGTAGTAATAGGAAACTGTTAGACATGCTTCACGAGAACGGGCAAATGTTTTCTGTGACAGAGCATCGAATATTACCGCAGGACACGGAGACACTGTTGTGTCTTGTCCTCCAAAACTACATTGTACAATGTACATGTATGCATAGATTTTTTACCTTTGCTGGATAGTACTACTGTAGGTCACAATTGTACTTCTATAACATCTACTACATCTTTCCATGGAACAAACGTTTTTGTGATCCTACTGAATCGTATGAAGCTTGAGTATCAGTAAGCGACACTCAGTAAGGCAGTTCGCGTGCTTTCAGCCCCTTCACTCAAACAGGGCGACCATGCATTGTACTTGTATGTGTTGGCGTTGACGCCATACATTGTCGTACCCGGCGTCTTAGAGAAAATATCTCACATTTTGCAAAAAGGCCATTGCCTTCGGAAAGTTCAATACCAGTTATAACAAGGCTCCGATCATTCTCATTTTGAACACATTTTTATCATGTGCGTTCCCAAAATTTTGTCTTGTTTCAAAAAAACCTGCCAACGAGATATCCTGAAATTCCAAGTTTAAGTAAGGTGAATTCAAATTTCGATGAATCTGAATCATTTTCACTCTAGGACATACGGGGCCCAGTCCAAAAGGCTAAAACGTATACAGACTCCGAGCGTTAAGAAATTCAAATCATTAACATGCACTTGAAATATCTTTCATCGAGTTTATTAAAGGGGTTGGATATTTGAATCCTTTCTTGCCCGGTGTTCGATCCCCAAGCCCCGATTTCTCCGTAGATTCAAACCTGGAATCTACGGACAATAGTTAAACATGCGGGAAAAGTAGAAATTCTTCCAGACACGTTTATTCCGCACATGTGTCAAAATCTGGAAAATGCAGACCCTTTCTCGTGGTACGCTATAAAATGAGTTTCAATATCCCAAGGCCTCTACACTGTTTGCAAAAAACATCTCCGTAGGCGAGACTGGCTTCAGACGCCAACAATTACGACCTCATTGAAAACCACGCTCTGCCACACAGGCACTAGCCAAGTTTTGGACCTTTTACAATTTTCTGTTCCTTCATCATACCTTGGATCCGACTACCTTTCAACACAAATGTGGGCGTTAAAATGTGCCAAGTGTTGTGGCACATGTTGTTCACTAAGGGTGTGACAATATGTTCCGGTGTTTACGGCATAATACTGTCATTTCAAACCCGGCACATAGCGTCGCAGTTTGTGTTGATGCTGTCGGCATACTGTCGCACTCGGCATTTAATATCACCCACGCGATATTATGTGTTAAGTGCTACAATATGTCTCACAGCAACCTGTTCATGTAATTGTGAGTGAGTTTTAATTGATGTCATTGTTCTTCGCTAGCTTTCCTCAATTCTGAGTTTTGTTGTCAATAGATGGGGTTACTAATAACCACTAGGAGGCACTGGTGTTGAAATGTGGTGTCTTGGGTCCAGCCTCCAACGCACTAAATTCAATGAAATACTCGCAAGTGATGCTACGATCTGATTCTTACGCACGTTTTAACAATCTAGTTGGAACTTTATTCCTCCCATTGCTTGTAATTTTTTGAGACGAACACTGATCCCCTTGGTTTTCAAAAATTTTAATTGCACACCGTTCATTTTTGGCATGTCAGATAACTTTAAAGCATGCACTTATCCGGGCAGGGTGTCCACATCTCCCGTTTTTCGTTTGAATTATGATTCATGTTACGCCAGCACACCTTTGTTTATCTTACTTTACTTGTCAACTCCACTATTCACCTGCCTCTCTTTCACGACTCCTTTGCCAGCGTTTTATGAGGTCACTCATCGATAAAATTAAAAGGGTCTCACGCAATATTTTAGCAATGGGTCATTCCACATATTAATTGTTTTTGACTGCGTGTACACATGTACATGTATGTTTATGACGAAGTGAAGCCGTTGGCCTTGTATGTCCTGGTGCCCCCTTTAATACGCTGTCCGCCCTCCATACCGTGAATAATACGCTTACAAGGAAGTCACGCATTTCTAAAGATATGCGGGAATTTTCACCGCTCGTCCTTCTGAGCGGCTTGTACCAGGATCAAAGAGAGCGCTGTGCCGGAATCACAACTGTGATGTCCGCATTGCCCGATGCGAGCAAGACTCAGTGAAATGTAATTATCCGACCATAGACTGTATTAGACATCTCTGACTGTACATAATGGCGAATTTTCAAAATGCATCAACCACTAATTTTCGTTATAAACGAACACCACGGCCGTATTCAGCTGGAAAAAACCAACCAAGTACGGTTTTTGATTTTTAAAAATCGATGAAATAATAATGTAAAAACTACAACCATTGGGTGCGATTGAAGATAAACTACGGCGCGTATTGATATACTCGGTGGATATACAGACGCTGATTAGAGTTAACAATATCACATGGATTCATTTTTTAATATTCTTTCAATCTCGTTAAACCAGATTTTTGACCAGGAAACAGCTGTTGTGCCAACTTTTCATTTTTTTATTACTGACAAAGAGCTAGAATAATTATGTTGTCAGTGCCACCGAAATTGCCCAGAGATTCCAAATCTTCAGTTTGGTTTTCACCGTATTTGCACTTTTGTATATAATTTATAATTTGAGTTCTAATAAAGATTAAACTGTAATGACACGTAAAATGTTTAGTGTACCTGTTACGTGGTAAGTTGTAAGTTTAGGGATGGGCTCATAACGATCAAAATCTACCACTGTTTTGGTACTTCAAGTTCAAAACTTAGATAGAAAGATACCAACCCGTTCCCGGCAAGAAAAAAAAACAAAACAAGTGGGCAGAAGCATTAAAAATTAAATAAAGAAAACCAATATGAAACGTATCGTTCCTTTGGGAAGTGGCCCTTTGTGAAGATAAACACAAGTCAACATTTTTAGTCATTTTGTAATATTTATAATGTTCCAAGTTAAATCCACTCTCCAGAGTTGCAGGCTATAATACTAGCAATTACCTTTCAACCTCATTAGCGCGGATCTACTTCATTGCAAAGGGCGTGTTGAATAGGCATCGTAAAGAGCGGTCACCAGTGTAAGTGAGAAATTCTCTACATGCTGAATAGAGGGGGCAGTTAATTACCTACGCGTTGCCATGATGAGCATCAGTTCTTTATCAGGGTTGTGTTTTGTAAATTTAAGACGATTTAGAGATACTTGTAATGTTGCTTCAAACATTCGCTTATGGTAGCCTCGTTCTGTATACTCACTACAAGGACTTTCCTATTTGGAAAGTCACGTGAGTTCTCTAGCCTTATAGGTGTCCTTATTTTGGCAGTTAAAGGTCCGTCGAGAAACACCGTTATGTTTATTATTTTGTTCTTATCAGTGAGAGGTATAACACCAAGACAACTTTGCATTTGTAGGTGACATCATGTCAATATACCCAGAGATCGAGCTTAAACGGAATCTTGCCGATAACTCTTAATTAAAAGTAAAAGACAAATGCAGCGGAGAGGATATTTTACCCGTGTCATTTTAATGACAACTCACATCTCAGGCAATAACGAAATCTGGAACTAGCTAAAAATAAGGAATGGCCTATCCCATATATCAACTCGCGTACTAATCAAATCAGGAAGGTCCCCAGCGTGCTTACGAAGCATATGCCTCTCCTGCCCGTAATTTTGCGTGGTCTTGTACGACTGTGCTTTTTGCGCGTCTTTTGTTGACGGAACCCACCCTTATACTTCACAGAGCAACAGGATGGGCAGGATAACTATTCAAAATTTTAAAACCTCAGTAACGAAGTTCAGATTCAAGAATGAAAACAGAGGTTGGTTATACTAACTTGCTCCCACTTCAACTCTCTACGAGTTCTACAGGATGAACATTGGGATACATCCGGGATACTAGGAAACCTCCAAAAGATTTCTACATTGGTTGCTCAAAAAGTGCTAACGCTTCAACTTCCTTATATGTATATGTTCACGGTATCACACACGTCAGCCAATTCGGGAATTACATATTCGCTACGTAATTTTGCCGTTTCCGTAGTGCTACGGCGTAGCGCCAAATGTTACGTATTTTCAGTAATTCGCATTTTGCCGACGTTCTTTATAATGTTTTCAAACTCTTGTTTTGGCTTTTGCAAGACACGTAATCCGTCTGTAAAGAATTATTTACGGCCTTTACTGTCAATCTCTTTTTTCGAAATAATCTCATATCACGAGACTTGCTCGACAGGGTCAAATGTTTTACCAAGCAGTATAACGACGGTCACAGTTACTAGATGTAAGAGCCTCTAATAGGTAAGTGGGTGTATGCAACGTATTTTCAGACTTGGAAATATTTTGATTCGTTTTTGTAAGTGTTAGGATTTGAAGTGGTTTTTATAAAAATTGAGATGTTCAGGGGAAAAATTTCATTCCTTGCCACGTATCATGCGGCGGCATTTATTTAGAGAGGATTTTGTGGGTTGTTTGAAAAATTTGCTAACTGGCGGACAACTCTTGTAGAAATTGCTGTCTTCTGTCTGTTTCAATGTTTTATGTTACCGAGCAGCATTAAGCTTAATTAACAATAGAGGATTGAATGGCAAATCAACTAATTTTGATGTAGTATAGTGAGTGATATTGTAGCAGCCGAGTGAGCAATAGGTGGGCACGTGCACTCCGGCTGCGCAGCATTGCAGAATCAAAATAGCGTCGTATTTGGATGTGGTCATGATGCGGGAGTACACTGCAAAACCGAGCAGTAAATGTTTTGCCTGCCTGCAGAAAAATAAACAAAACTGGTATGTGTTGCTCTGAACAAAGTACACGTACATGTAAAAGTAAGCCGCCGTCTAATTAACAAGCATGTTAAATGTAAAACTCACAGTTTGCTAACGAGACCAATTAATTCTTTAATAAACCTACAATCGATTAGCAATGAATTCATCGCTATCAAGTTCCACGAACGACAAATTCCATTTTCTCATTATGCGGCATTTTCACACACCGTCGCCCCTGAAACAAATCAGGTATCTCAGAGTTCAGGTTTGGTTTAAAGGGAAATATTACCATACTCAAGACACTTTTGATTGATTTGCGGCATTTTATTTACTATGTACGGTGTTTTGAGCATTTTAGTAAAGTTGTAATAAAATGACTGAAACTGATAAAACAAATATAAGATACTCATATACGACACTAGATGGCGGTAGTGAGCTAGTACCAGTATTTTGTATCCCGTTGCCTTTCCATTCCCATAACCGTGCTCACTCTTACTAGAAACTTGCCGTTCAAACCTTGTTTCGATAAATAACTAAAATACTTGGTTGTGATATTTTGTCTGATCAAATTAGGTTACTTACTTGTTTCCTATTTGAAATTCAGCAACAGGAATACAGCGTTTGCATTGGGCGACTTGTTCACAGTGTCATGCCTCCATGTTGAGAGAATGGTTTCATTTTTATGAAAAAAACATATTGATGTTTGGCGAAATAGGTCGTTCAAACGCTTATTTATTTTCCACTGTCGTCCTACGGTATATCTATGTCCTGGAGGTTGTTCTCAAGTACTGAACCATTTATAATTATTTGTGTCTGAATTGTCCCAGAGATCTCTTAAAGTGGACACTCTTGTCCCTCAACAGTGTGCACATTCATTTCAAATCGAACTCACAGGTTTACGATAGTAGCGATCCGCAACACATGTTATAATCAAAACACAAGGCGGCTACTATGCGGGATCACGTGACTCACACGAGCTCTGTTCCAGGTTGCCTATCGCATCTTCAGTTATCGTATGTGCAGTGGAGGTTCAACTGTCAGGGAAAGTGGACGCAGGCGGATCGGAATCAATGTTAGATAATGACTCCTCGGTTATTTTGCAATTTGTCTTGTGAAAAAGACTTTTCATTTTGAACAGGCGTACAATGTTGGATCGTAATCAGACGATGAACTTGTCGGAATCTGCCAATTCCAGTCGACTGGAGTCTCCTTTCTCGCACATTAGTTGGGACGACGCTACGTGGATCCTTACGAGTTCTTTTGTCATTTTTACAATGCAGTCTGGTAAGTTGATTTCTATGAATTCTGACATCTTGACGCCGACAAAGCGTTTTCTGGCATGGCTGAAATAATCAACTAATTGCCAGAAAAATTGTGTTCGGTGGAGAAATGCTAGAGAACCTTTAGGTTATCACATAGGTGTGATTCTGGCGTACTTTGGTATTCAATAGGCCTGCACCACCTCGGCAACCTGCAATACGGAAAGCCAACGGACGTGTTTCAGTGTGCTGTAACTGGTTTACTTTGCGAATGATTGAATAATCCAAACAATTTTCCAATAGTATAATTGACTACAAATATACATGTATATTGGCGTGACGACAACAATACATGTATAATTACACGTCATTCAGCGTTTAAGGTAAACTGAAGCTGCATTTGCCAGTTGTTCAGCCTCCAATGTCGACTTTACAACTGGATCGCTTTGGGTTTAAAAACTTTACCACCACCGTCCGATCTCGTGCCGTTGCTTAATGAGTCGTCAAGTCTGGTAAAAGACTGGCAATGTGGATATTCGCTATTCGTGAACCCCAACTATATGTGTGACCAACCCCAGTCACCTCTGTAGCTCAGTGATGATTCCGATTTTTTGTTTGTGGTAGCTGAAATGAAATCAAACCCTTCGATAGTAAGGAATATTACGAGACGCACTTTAAGGCCTCGTTTCCAGCCACCTAAACCATGGGCGGCGCACAGTAGGGGGGGGGGGNGGGGGTGGGGGGGCTGGTTATAGCCTCCACTTTTTTCAGTGCTGCGCCGCCCATGTAAACAGGGCGAAGAGCCGGTTCAGTTGACCGAGAATTAAGTCGTAAGATTGTGAAACAAAGTGGTTGGCAACAGAATTTGTTTGCGTACATTTATAGCCATGTAAATTGTGTTGGTTATAGGAGTGCGTGTAGCTTTATCTTCTTCGTAAATGGGCAAAAACGCAAAAAGCTCAATGTTTATAGACGGATAAATGTGATCTTAGTTCATCTTATTCGCGTATACGCTTTTTGTTAGCTGTCAACTTTCAGTTAGCGGAGGATCTCCGACCGACCACTCAAGGCGGTTGGTGTGCCGGCTGCCACTGCGTGGCAGTCCTAGGAAACGTGAAACAATATGTTTTAATAATGATTGCAAAACGAACTCCAAACCATTTCTCCATACAGATGAATCCATGTTGATTTAGTAATCAATTGAGGCCGTCGATATTCCAGATACGTGACTTATCGCGGAAGACTAACGTCACTACTAGTTTATGGATTGGTAAATTGATTTTCAATTAAATTCTGTAGATACGACGGAGTGCATCTTCAAATACGTCACCTCTTAATATGGATTTTCACTTAATCGAATCCCTTTGAGATGGAAAAATTACACTGGTCATTGTTTGAAAGGAAATTGCAGAATTATAAAACTTTTAGAGTCCAAGAGGCTTTAAAATGGAAAGGAACTATGATACAACGTTACTTAGATCAAAAATATTAGTTGCTGTTTAATCCGGTGTCGGTTACAATGTATATGTCACTGTTTTCGAGGAGGCTGTGCAGCTGAGAATTCAAAGTAAAATGTCAATCCTTTTAGAGAACGAATACAATGAAAAGGTTCTATTTAGACTTCGCGTCATTGAAAAACCCTAATCCAGGGTTTCTCCTGTGATCTAACTCCTTTGGTAGGGCTGGGGTTATTTCAATTAACATTGCAATTTACCATTGCTCTGAACATTTTTGGGGATTTTTATTGGAAACTGATGCTTTACTTTGTCGTGAGGAATTTGCGATGGATAAGTGACACGTCTCATATAAACACACACTCAGTGCACGAAGTTCACTGGATCAGAGCGGTTCAAGTGCTGGGTTGTTTTAAAAATTTTAATTAATCCACCTTGTTAAACCTCTTGTGCTTGCCACTCAGACCGTTTGTCTCGTTTACTCTACAACTCGCGCCCTTCATTCAGGCCGCAATACTCGTAACAGGCTCCAATCACTACAATCCACGTGTGTTTTTTATTGACCTTCTATTCGCTAAACTGCAATTCCCACTTCACAGGTTTGTGCCACTTTGACTTTGGCTATTATAGCTACTGTTATCCAGTCTACCAATAACATAGTTGATGCTATTACCGCGTAGTAAGACGCAAATGACACGAGCTCAGCCATCGGATTTTGTGAGTGTAAATTATAATACGTGTACTCACAAATTCGGCTACACCGCTATTCTCAACTAAAGAAGGAACACGCCCTCGCCGACTACCGTGAGAACCCAATTTTCTTTAAGCTTCTTACAGCGGCCTCATGCTCGCTGGTTCCCTGCGTGCCGCTACTGTAGGTGATCGGTAGGCAGCACACAGGAATTTACTTAATTTTCCTCGGGGAATTGTTTTACTCCGGCGTTTGTGATTGGCTAGTCGAATTCTCAACTGGCAGCCCTTTACTCAAACAAACTGGCATAACTGACGGACTGAAGTATAGATGTGGTCTGTTGGGCACTAGACAAATCGGTGCTTAAAATTTATGTTCAGGAACGTGTGAATCCTGGAAATTGTGGTTGCGCCTTTCCGGAGCGCATCTTTCTACTGTCAATGACTTTTGTTTACGATACTGTATTCATACAGCATGAATGGGCCTAACACACCGTTAAATCGGCCAGGTATGTGTTTATTGTACATGTACAGTGTATGTGCTTCAAGCACGCGGCTATTAAACATCATAGTTGCTGCGACGCCTGTTGAATGACAAGGCTAAAATTGTTCATAATCCGCCATTTTTTCACTGTGTTGTAAAGCTAACCAATGACTGCTGAGGTTACATCAACCAATGCTAAAGCGCGTGCCACTGCGTGATCTGCGTGCTGGCTAGGCACGTAGGGAACCAGCGAGCGGCCTCATGTTGTTTCTAACTGAGATTACTTGGGAAGAAATAAATGACCATCATTGCTTTGGTCAAGTTTGCTTGTCACGGCGAGTTATACATGTATATAGTTGCCAAGGCAGTATAAGGCCGTCACAGGAATTCCGGGCGATTCACTGTCACAAACAGTGAGAATACGGTGGCGTGGTCCGGGCTGAAGAAATAGACGTGGGAACTAATTACGGCGAGATTGGCACTCTAATTAGTCTTTTTTTCTTCTAGATTTGAATTTGATGCTTGAGCGTAGTGTTTTCATTTTCCAGCTCATGTCATTGTAGAATTAAGATCGTTCACTGTAACATTCATTGCTTTCACTTCCAGCTCATCAGCTCGTCAAGTTTGTTTAACTTTTGCAATTGAGTAGTTATAGCGTCCAGTAGCTGCAAAACTATATCCTGACTGGCCTGGTACTGCGCACCGCGTCACGGGAGTGGCTTGATTGTCGAGGACATGAGCTCACCGAATTTGTGCACTACTTCGCAAATTCCTTCACACCTGGCTGTTCATAATGTACTTGGTAGTCTCCCCCAAAGATGTCACTTCAGTTTGTGACTTCTCTTAAAGATTTTTAAAACAGTTTTATACTTAATTTGCCAGAGCTTTTAAATTTCCCTCTCTCGACGCCGCGCATGTGCACTTACCCTACTATTCAATGGGTGGGATTTGGCTCAATGGTATGGCGTTCACCTGATATTACAAAACTAGTGATTTTTATTACGCGCTACTGCTAACATCTGCTAAATTAATTTTCTCATCAACAACATCCCGTCAGTATGATGAGGTTTCACAAAAGTTCTTATTTGTTAAATATTTGACAGTTTACGTTACTTTTTGTTAGGCAATCAAGAGAAAACTTAGTTAACTGTTTATGAGATGACTAAGTTATAGCATGCACGGGAGATAATTACCGCTACATTTCTTTTAATATTTGGTTCGTTAGAGTCGTGCCTTATTTCAAGGCTATACAAGTTATTAGTTTGGAATTGCCGTTACCCGAACTGAACAGAAACAAATGAAAACGCCCCGAGAAGCGACACGTGGCGAAATTAACAGAAAAGACTACCATAGAGATGATGATAAAGATGGCGAATGTGACGATGATGGTGGCGATGATGAACAATATAGGAAATGATAACATTCATATGACGAACGTAGAGGTCAGAAATCAGTAAGAACTAGGCAACAGTCTTGAGCGACACTTGGCGAAATCAACTGAAAAGACGACGACGAAGATGATGACAAAGATGACAAATATGATGATGATGATGGTGGCGATGATGAACTACATCATACTATTCATATGACGAACTTACATGTCATAAATCAGTAAGAAATAAGCTACAGTCTTGTTCAATAGAAGTTAAAGCAACGTCAGTGTAGTAAGTGCGCCCAGCAAAGGAGCAGCCGTAGCACAAAATCTCGAATCATTAAGAAAGTAAACGTTGTATCGAAAAATGGAAAATATCTTCTGAAAGCCCGTTTAAAGCTCTATCAAAATTGATACTTTTGCAAAATTCCGTAAATTTTTCGAAATATTTGAAATCTTGGGTTTTTTGAAATTGAACTCGAAAACGGCAAGTCTGAGAAAAATGTTGTCGCAGAACATTTAAAAGAATATACTTCAAAGAATCTACATGCAAAAATTCACATCATTTGCGATTTCCCCGCAGAACCTTTGAAAATAACTGCAAATAGACCAGATCCGCCACCTTGAAGGCGACTTCCGCTTAAACGGCATTTAGTAATTGCCAATTAGAATAAACTAATACGAGACAAATTTGAAAGTGATTGGTTCAACAATGCGTCCTCTACAAGAGAAAACGTTTTCTGGTAGAAATCGAGTTGCACATGCGCAATTGCTAATATTTCCACAATCTTTGACCGGAAGTAAACAATTTTCCGCACATCTGTACCAAACATATAGTACAATTTTTATAGATTTTCAGCTGTGTACTTAAAAATGCGGCCTCTATGAGTGTCTGCACATGAAAAAGGAAACAAAATGGCTGCCATGTCCGCCATCTTGGACCAAATAATGACCAAAATCAATAGGGTTCCAGCAATTCCGGAGATACAAGCTGTGTGTAAGTTTCGTGTGGATAGGCCGAAAATTGCGACCTGTAGAGTGCGAACAAAGAAATCGAGAGCCCTCGAAGGAGTGACACTTAGCGAAATTAACCGAAAAGACGACGATGGAGATGATGATGACGATGATGGTTATGATGATGAAGGTGGTGAGTATGAACAACACGATGACATTCATAAGACTAGCGAAGATGTAAAAAAGTAAGAAATAGGCAACAGTCTTCAGCGACACTTGGCGAAATTAACTGAAAAGACGACGATGGAGATGACGACGACGATGGAGATGACGACGACGATGGAGATGACTACAACGATGATGAGTACGATGATGATAGTGGCGATTATGAACAACACGATAACATTAATTTGATTAGCGAAGATGTCAGAAATCAGTAAACAATCGGCTACTGTTTTGTTCAATATAACGGAGCTAAACCAACATCAGTGCAACAAGAATGGTAAACAAAGGAACAGGTATTTTCGAAAAATTAAAATTTTGTTTTTTTTGAAATTCAAAGTACAATAACTCGGAAACGTTAAGTCTGAGAAAAATGTTATCAAACATTTGGAAGACTATGCCTCAGACAATCCACATACAAAAGTTCACGTTAGTTTCCCTTTCCGTTCAAAATGGCACTCCACCACGACTGAAATTAGGTCAACATGCGCCAGATCCGCCATCTTGAAAGTAACTTCCGATTCTTTAGCACTGAATAGTAGCCTGTTATAGAAAACTGATACCTGGAAAATTTCGAAGCCATTGGTGTTATGATTCGCCCCTCTACAAGAGGAAACGTTTTTAGCACGAAATCGAGGTGCGCATGCGCAATTGCAGATATTTCCGCCATCTTTAGCCGTAAGTGAAAACATTTCAACACACTTGTAGCCCTGGTGTAGTACAATAAACGTGCCGCTTTTTAGTCGTGTACATACAAAAGTACGGACTCTATGAGCATTTGAATCAAAATGGCCGCCAAGTCCGCCATCCTGACGAAAAACAATAAACTTCAAGGACTTCCGGAACTAGAGGTTGTGTGTAAGTTTCGTGAAAATCGGCCGAAAAATAAGACCTGCAGAGTGCGAAAGAACGAAAAATCGAGAGCGCTCGGAGGAGCGACACTTGGAGAAATTAACCGAAAATACGACGATGGAGATGACGACGACGATGGAGATGACGACGACGATAATTATGACGATGATAGTAGGGATTATGAACAACGCGCTAACATTCATATGACTAGCAAAGTTGTACATGTAAGAAATCAGTAAAAATAGGCTACAGTCTTGAGCGACACTTGGCGAAATTAATTGAAAAGACTACGATGGAGATGATAACGGCGATGGAGATGACGACGACGACGATAATTGTGACGATGATAATGGGGATTATGAACAACACGATAACATTCATGTGACTAGTGAAGATGTCAGAAATCAGTATGAATTATGTAGGGCCCTGCCACATGACTGCAGACTTTTGAAAACGCACACTTAAATTCTTTACGCAGTTCCGCACTCTGCCACACGTTCATGTACATTGTAGGCATTGAATGCATCAACCAAACTCGTTAAATTTTAAGTGTCCCCAAGAGTGGATTTTTTGAAACGCCGTATTCAACGTTTTTGTGCCCGAATGCAAAAATACAACTTATGCACGCCCAGTTACCACACTTTTGTTTACATACCGAAAAGCTAAAATGTCACGATCGTAACAGCGCTGCATGTGCTGTGGATTTTCAATGGAACGTTCTCAAGCCGGGCGTTTTTTTGGATCGGGCGCTTGTTAGTAATTTAACGTGACTCGTTCCAGCTGTGCACTGTAGAATTATTCATTCGTCATTTCAGGAACATGACAGAACCGTATAGTCTAACTAAGGTTGAATTTTCTTCAACTCGCCACAAAAACGTGTGACTCATCAACGGGCAATTTGCTATGAATACCACTAATGATAGTAGAATCATCAGAATAAAGTAGTATGCATTCAAAGAAACTAGTGCATTTTACAAAAATCATTCATATCAATGACGAATAATAGCGGACTCAGTATAGATGCTTGTGGGACACCCCGAAAAATTGGAACTGTGTTACTTTTTTGTTATTGCAGATACTGAGCGCTATTAGAGAGAAAACATCGCAAAACAACTTAACCACAAAGGTTTGCAACCATAATATCGAAGTTTGACGAATAAAACTGTTTGCTTTAAAGAGTCAAAAGCTTTGTAAACATTGACCTCAACACCTTGTTTAAACGCACCTATTACTACATGTACGTACGTTTAAAAACTTTACGCACAGGAAGAACATAATACATCGGTATTTGATGTCATCAATTTTTGTACCGGCACTGACGTTTTCATGCATTTAATTCCGACCATTTTGTCACGAATTTTTCATCTTTTAAGTGAAAGAGAAACTAAAACTGCGTTTGTAAAGAAGGTCAAAATAAACAATTGTAATTACATGGAATGACTGACTCGTGAAATTTGATTTACCGACGTGTTGTTTTTCTGGTTGCGTGAAAGTAAAACGTGACACCACTTGAACTGGCGAGAATAACAACAGTTCAAGAACACGGACTAACGGTCAGTGAACACAGCTTCCTTTTGAACATGTATTAGTCCGTGCCTAGAGGTCTAGATCAATGATCACAAACCATTTCCTGTAGATATCTCATCAACACTACACTGATAGTTTTAACACTGCAAGGTGTGTATGACTTAAACAAGCAGTTGACTACGTACCGTGACTATTTTGAGTAAGGCTACGGTCACTCGCGTGCAGAAAGCGCACAAGAGGATCTTGATCTGGAAATCTCAAGAAGCATGTACAAACTCACCCTATTCTTCCAATATAAACGATCAGATTTTATTTTTCAAGTTGGAATGCATATGTTCATGACAGCAAATGACGGTTAGTGAAAGTGCTTTCAAAGACGAAGACAGTACGGTTAGACGATGGGCATTGTTATTCATACACGTGAATAATTAGATGAGAAAGCTTATAAATCGTGTCTACTGAAGCTTACTACAATAAAATAAGTTTCACGAGGCCGAGGGTGTGACGCTCTGTACTGAAATAGCCCTACCCGGGCTACCACAGTTTGCCAGAAACCCATTAAATGTTCTCTCTCCACACTGACAGCCTCGGCATGTCCTCACGATTATCATAAAGAATATTTCTCCCACGGTGGCGCTCCCAAAAATTAAAGGTCTCTCCGAGTGTCTACACAGGGTGTTAGAATAAAGGAACACATGTTTATTGGTGGCCTCGTATTTCGAGGCACGGAAATACTGAGAAGACAATTTCAGCAAGAAGTGAGAAACACGAGGAAATGAGAATAGCACGACTGCAATTTCTCCTGACGACAAAGCGGTTGCAAGAAATCGTTTGTGAAGGAGATTAAAAAGTGCGTACACAAACGCAGCCTGGAACTGGTCGGGTCTACCACAAAATCGGTGCAGGGTGGAGATCACGATCGGGATCTTTAGTTGTCCACTGCAGGTAATGTAAATTGACTCCATTAATTAACCGACATTAGAAAAAATGTGACTGTGTTGGTGGGTGAAAAACAAGATCGGTGTGTCTCTTCGTCCGTTATAAAGATTCGTTCGGCCACAAAGCCCATGTATCTTAAGTGTTGATCAGATTGCAGCCCAGTGTTCGATTTGGGGACCTGCAGCTCTTCAGTGAGACTTCACATTGTGCTTGACGACTTGGGAAAAATTCCAAGTCGCCACAGCGAGTATAAAATACAGACTATTTTTAACTCGCAGTGTTGGTGACTTCTCAACTTTTAAGGTAATGACATTTTTTCTCAACTCCAAAACTTTGGTTTCACAATTGTTCCGTTTATTTCTAGAAACCAGTGCATTTGCCTCCCTTAGCAGACCGTTGCTTGCCTTGGCGGAGTCGGCAAAATGTCTGGTCTCCAATATCCCTTTGAATACATGCTATAGACTTTTTCAAGTGCTATAGCCTAACGTATAAAGATGGTGTTGAACAAATTAATAAGTGGCAACTATAAGGGCGTCATGGCTGGCATATTCTTCGGTGAAAATACGCGTTTACTGTATGATATAATGCATTATACATTCGAGGAAACCTACCTGGTCCATTGCTACTACTACACTTTGAGAAGCGTTTGATTCGATATCCTTGCGTCTTAATAAAAAAACAACGCTGATTTTATTTAGTTTTGGCGAAAAGCTCAGAGATTGGGTTAATATTTTGCTTAAATATTCCAAGCAACTTGTATGTGTTATGCAATACGGCTTTTTTCAGACTTTTTTGCTATCAGGCGTGGTTGCAGACAAGGCGGAAATTTTAAGTATACTGTTTAGAAACAATACCGCATGTAGCGGAATAAAGAAGAATATAAATTAATGCAGCATGCAGACGACACTGCCATTCTATTAGAGGTGTCGGAACTTTTCTTGAGTTTTTCTCTTTCTCTTGGAGAACAGTTTGCCATATTTTCAGGGCTTAAACATAATTTGGAAAAACTGTTTGTGTTTAGCTAGTGTCTCTGAGGAATCCTGTACGAAGATTATGAACCCACATAACTTTACACTGGGACAGGAAACAATTTACATTGTTTGGAATTACATTCGACCCGGGGTTAAAATATATTGTGGAATTGAATTACAATAATAAAAATCTAGATATGGAAAGCACGTCATGCTGGTCAGGAAGAATTGTAAGTACTGTCGGGCGTATTAGTGTTATCAAAACATTAGTGATTCCCAAGATAATCCACATTTTCGCGGGTATCCTTTCACCTGATAAAGTTACGCTGCGATGATTGGAAAAACTCATGTTTGGCTACATTTGGATTGTTAAGATTGTTAGGGTCGCTAGAAAAGTTACTATACAAAATTATGAAAATGGCGTGCTTAAAACGCCTCACATCACATCATTTACTTAAGGTTTATTATGTACCAGGATAAGAAAAATTTTGGAAAATAGGGATAACTTTGATGCGTGGATCCGGTTCTTGTTGGATTATTTGCCAGATAATTTTTAGAATTCTTAAAATTTGGTGCTTACTACTTTAAATGGCTTTTGTTGAAAATTAAAAACCCATTTTGGAAAGAGGTTCTTCAATCGTTCTATGATTTACAGCTAATAATAAATAATGGTAAACACTTATCTTTCCAGCCATTGTGGTATCACAATAATATAATGATTGGTGGCAAAGCGGTATTCTGTAATAGGCGGTTTTAGAGAAAGGTTTTCATGATGTGGCTGACTTGATTCATCCCTCATGGCGACTAATCAATTATAATGAATTATTTAAAAAGGCTGGATTTTGTCCCCCTTTGACCGAATTTTTCGGCATTCACCAAGTCATTCAAAAGATAGAACACAGTTTTGATTACAAATAAACTGTTATGTTGTTACCATTAGGGTCCAAAGTGTACGAAGTTGTAAATAGATCACCAAAAAGCGTTAATGACTTTTATGATTTATTTGTTAAAAATCAGTACTGTAAACCTTCTTCAGAAGTAAAATGGAAGTTAAGCTTAAGCATGACCAATGAAATTACATGTACTTACTGGGATTCCATAACTAGTGCTACTGACAGGTATACTGATAGAAAATGTGGTTGTTTAATTATAGAATAGTACATGCCATTCTTCAAACAAAATGTTTTCTCAAAACATTGGTATTGTAAACTCATATCTATGTTCTTTTGGCAGCGAAGTCCCCGAATCAATTGTACATTTGTTCTGGGAGTGTAGATGTGTTAAAATTTTGTGGAACAAATTACAATTTTGGCTCATTAAGCAGAGTTTTTACAACAATAATAATATTTCCATAAAAGAGGCTTTGTTAGGTTTTTGCAGTACAAGTTTGTTTGTATATGATGTCATATTTTGCTTAGCGAAAATGTTTATATATAAGGAGAAATTTAAAGAAGCTATACCTATTTTTGATAATTTATGGGTTTATATCATCGATTACAATTGTAAAGTTGACTTCGGATTACTTGAGTTGTAAACAAAATTTTGAGTTGGAGCGATACATAACTAAGTGGAAAGATCTTGCATATGTTATTTAGATTCTCTGTTGTACCTATCATTTTTGGTATTTAGTGCTGTTATTTGTGACTCAGTGTGCACAGCTGCTATGTATATATGTTTTGTAAATATGTTTTTTCTGCAAAAATGAAAATAAAAAAAAAATGACAGGACGCCGACAACTGTAGAAGCATTTACCCTTTTACAAACAGTCCGAGGAAGAAAATCGTACACTAGGCTCTGCCAATCCTGACAAATTTGGTTTTTGTCTTACACTCTGTTCTACTAATCGATGGCTCAAGTGATCTGTGTGGTGACGGATGTGATTTTCTGTAATGAAGATCTGATAGATTTTGCATGCAGCAAGTTGTGGTGAGGTTTCCAGAAAATTCTTTGAGTTCATTATTCCTTGAACAGTATCGCGATTGACATGCCGGTGAGCCTCAGAACTCATTGTTAATATTACATGTAAGAATGTTCTTAGCCCCTGGTTCAAGAGGTAAGACAATGGCACAACTTTATGCATCGTAAAAATGTTGTTGAAGCTCGGCTCCTCACACATTTAATGTTTACACTACACACCCTTTCCAAACCCTAACCTGCAGTGAAGATAGCAAACACGATGTATGTTTTTCAATGATGGAGGTTGTATTCAACAAGCCATGTATTTTGTCTTTCTGTGCCCGCCAAAAAGATTAGATGCCAAAATGACCCAAATTCTGCTAATTTGTCAGTGCTAATGCT
This sequence comes from Phoronis australis, assembly GCA_002633005.1. Classification (NCBI taxonomy): domain Eukaryota; kingdom Metazoa; phylum Phoronida; family Phoronidae; genus Phoronis; species Phoronis australis. The sequence goes on along the minus strand of NMRA01000355.1, from coordinate 126,977 downwards.
CTTGACTTGTAGATTCCATAAAGAAAGGTAATTAAATCATTATTGATTATTCTGAATTATGAAGCAAGTCATTTCTGAGCAAGACGTCTTAAGTATGCAGCACGTCATGGACATGTCTTGTTCTTGTGTACCTTTACTGTTAGGCATCATCTAATCTAGATAGCGATCTAGTTTCATGCAGTTTTGCGGTCAGCTGCCCTGGACTTGCTACCTAGAAATAGGGAATATTTTTTCATGTCCATGGGGGTCCCTGTGACCCCTGACCTGACCTGTGACCCGTGACCTTTATCAACTTGTCAAACTGTCAGACTTTCGCATTTTATAAACAGCATGTTCTTGGGTTTAGAATAAAGTACAAACTTGACACCAATTTCATAACGGTGAGTGGACTAAATCAGGTATTTTACTAAAATCACTGGTTCTGCGAGACTTTGACTCCAAATTGACCTAATCCGTCATTGTGCAACACCAAAGTGTGAATTGCCGATGCAAACAGATTACGATTGTAAAATTAATCTCAAATCATACCTATAAGACAAACTAGATAATAACACAGAGGTCTGTTTTTTACCGATATCGACTCTAAAGGAATACGCCACACATTCCAGTGATCTTTCTGCGAAGCTTCATGCTCATACACGTCGTATAGACCGGGCGCGCGCCACTGAGATACATGAAGCTCGCGTTGTCAACATGACGCCATATTGGAGAGTGCTACACAGGTCAAAAATGAAAGAAAAAATGAGAGCCCTAAGGCATCAGTTATGCAATCCGGGGAATCGCAGTGTTATGCCTGCAGCCAAAGAGTTGGCTTTCTTAGTCCTGCCATTGAGTCATGGGTTTTTTGTTTCGGCCATGGAATTTAGTGGTGCTGCCGCTAGGTTTTTTTATGTTCTTCCACAGCAGTTTAAGCGGAGCGACCATGAGTTGGTTCCAACTCAGTCTTGGTGATTGAGACCAAGTAAGATGAATTAAAAAATAATTATTGGTCAGCATATGCTGTTATCCAGTGCTAATACTGATAATACTGTTTGTTAATTGTACTTAAGTAAATATTCGGTATTCATGCAATAGTAATGTTTTATTCTTGTACTGAAAAGCAACATCTGCATGCTTGAGCTTACCCGCCAGCTCATCCAAGTGAATAATGTGTTCTTTATTGAAATGTATAATGCGGTAAAAACTCATTTCTTAAGATGTATTCCAAAGTCAGTTATTTTATGTTGTATCAAAACAAACAAATTGAAAATGTTCACTTTTTGTCGAAGTTGACAGTTCTATAAATTTGTGCTGCTTGCTTGGGAACTCTTTGTTTTGTGACTCAAAATTTTGCACCAAAAGTAAAGTGCATAGTAACCAAAATATCAAGCCTTTACGACTGAATTGCACACCCGACCTATACCCAAAATACAAAATTTCCCACTCTAAACCTAGTGGAATTATAGCCAACCGAGCTGGTGTAGCGCTAAGTACTGAAACCGCGAAAAAATGACCCCGATTTGTTTTTTCACAGGTCATCAGTGACCATGCTCATAGTTCGTGAATCACCAAAATTGCCCAACTACAATCGATTTAAAGACAATCTATTTTGTCCGAACGTACCAACGCACTTGGTTTGACTGTGTTCACATGTGATCGGTAATAAGCCTGGTAGATAATTGGCCTGCATGTTGTCATACCAGGCTAAAGAGTGTGCTCGCCAATTATCAAAGGAGCCAGTTGTTATCACACGCTCACAACGGCTCTATGTCTTGCCAAGTCACTGAACGGGATATCGGCCTAATGAACCTTAAAACCCTGTTATTTATTGATGTGACCCCCATATGATCATTTTCACAGCAGTTCAATTAAATTTTAGACCCCATATTTAAAGTAAAACAGTTACCTGAGGCATTTTTCAATACTTAAAAGCGTATTGGGGCACCGCGAAAGTACGTACCACCCAAGTGAGTGGCAAGTTCATGTATACTCCTGGGTATATTGTATTTGCTTCGAGCGACACTTTTATTAAATGATAAATTTACGCGATTGTACTGGTTTCTCTTGAAAAAAACGAAAAAAAAATCACCCGCAGTGGATTGACAGGCGTCCAGCCGCACAGGCCACTGGCCTCGATTTTCTACTAGTTTGACATTTTCTCTATCGACTGATGGACTCTTGAAAAACGCATGTAAGTCCTCACAAGTCATCACATGTTTTTATGTTTCTGAAAAAACTCACACTCTTCCGCCTCGTTATATGTTAGACATCGCGCTTTGAAAAGGGCAATTTTCCCCGTTTGTTTACACGGCGAATAATCGGTTCGAATGAGTAGGAACACTCTCCAATATGGCGCCAAGTTGTCAGCTGCAGTAGCGCGTGCGCCAGGTCTATAGTATTAAGATGTTTATGTTTACAGCATCCAGTACTTTGGCACGCTCGCGTTAAAAGCGAAGGCAACCTTTTTTCATGTCTTTTTGAACAAAAACAAGGTTCGTTGATTATCCCTGACATATTTTTCACTAAATTACAGCTTTTTATATTTTAATTAATTACTCGTCCTCTACTCCGGAAGTGACGTTTTGGGAGGCAAGAATTGGTTCTGCCGACCATGATTAGTTGACGAGTACTTGCCGGAAGTAAAACTTGCTAATTTTGCCAGGTGTCGCTAGTGAATAATGACGTCACGGCTAATGCGTAAAATCACAGATTTCGTCCATGGAAAACACACGGAGTTGGCTGTACATGTACTATAGTCTGTGCTTAAACTGAAGAAGAGTTATTATAACGTAAATTTACTTTACAACTAAAAACTAACATTTCATTCATTCATTGTTGCATACGACGCACGTGCGTAATTACGTATGTGGCAGGCGCGTGTCTGAGTGCAAAATTATTTTTTACCAATAGCTTCCTTATCATTTGCATGCACCGCAAGTAGATCATTTGGTGACTTCCCAGATGTTTCTGCGATCAGTAAACTTAATGTACATGGTTTGCAGGTAGATAAAACGTGAATTAGTATAATGTATGCAAATTAATGCTTCCATTCTTTTAAATTGTGATGGTGCTCGTAACACCAAATGTAAATAACATCGACATTTCGTGCTACATGTCTATGATCAGTTAGCTTAAAAGGATAAACGAGTAGGTTGGTGCACGATGCATTTGCATAATTTATACAATTAAAGGTCGTCAGTCTGATTCTGCTCGTACATCCTTGGTTGCTGGAACAAGGTTTGGGAACAGATATGTTTTCGATAATTTTTACTCACCCATTAAATGATACAGAACCCAGCTTTGTCACTATTTCCATATTTTAACTACGACTTTCGCACCCAGCTCTCTAAAGCACCCCTCAAAAGTTTGGAGGGTATGTTTCCACAACTCCTTACAAAGATTGCTAATCACTATCCGTGACATACGTTTTTGACTTGTTACACTACAACTCTAAGGAAAGATTACCCTCCAAAAACCGTAATATTCTTTGGGAAGCCTGGTATTCCTATCGATTTCCACACCCACTGCTGCACTCATCTAATGGTAATAGCAATGACGACATGTCTTGCCTTTTTCGTGTGGACAGTAAGTAGCGGACAATGGTGTACATGTAGCCTGTTGCTGACCACAGACCCTAGAAAGGAATTTCCTCCCACGTTCCTAAATTTCTGAATGAGAAACAATGGGCTCTTCAAGGATTTGAGACAACTCTGGAAAGACTCTGGGTAATAAACCACTCAATGCTCGGCCAACACTACTTCCCTAAACGAAGGAATTCGTATCTCACCCACTGATGACCCGCATAACATGAAACTCCAGACAACGCGGACCAAGGATCACGTAACAAGGGTGGTGCTAAGCAAGCGTTCCATGTCGACATCGACAATACAAATTGAATTAATACCTGGGCTAGAAGTTCGATTAAAAACTACCCAACCCCAAAAAATCTCCGACTTGTGGTATACGAGTGTTTATTCGACTGTCGTATAGAACCAATCGAATGTCGTACACATGTGTTCCTTGAGCTACATAATCTAGGATTACTGAGTATTTCCATTATTCAATTAAAAAAACCATGCAGTTTCATTGCTGCAAGGAATGATAAACAACTTCACTAAAACCTCGCGATTAACAGACATAATGCGTCTTCAATAAACTTGACTGGATGGAAATTGTAATTCAAAATGATTTCAATTAGCAAACGTCGTGACAATTAGCCAACGGTTGAGCAGTACATAAAATTACCCACTGAATACATATAAGGACATTTCATTGAACAAACCATTTGTCAAAACACAAAGTAACAAATCATGCGTAATTGAAAAATCTATTTCTGGTGGATCACCGATACCACATGGGAGGCACAACAGCAATTTCGGAGGGTGAATGCCCGCGTATCATTTAATACAGAAGCGCGTTCCTTACGGCTAATCAATCGCGGGATACTTGTGGCAACGGATCTTGGCTGGTGGTACAAGAACAGTGATGTTGCTCTCATGACTCTACTCTAGTCCTCCAGTCACCTCGGAAGCGGCGATGATGCTAGTACAAGGGAGGGAAACACAGGCACCTGAACACAATCATATACACCTGCACCTGTATACAGACTACTAACCACACGGACATGTATGTGGAGCCTAGAAGATATAAAAACACAGAATCAGAGGCCACCCATGCAATTCATTGGCATAGTAATATAAATTAAAAATGAGAATTAAGAATTAAGGAGGCATGGCGCGCGAAAGGTCGACAAAATATCTTTTAAACAATTTTTGACAAAAGTACCATTCAGCATCGACTACTATGGACTTATTCAGTTCTTCCACATATTCTAGATCAAGGAAATGTGCTATGACTAGATCTTGTCATAACAAACAAAGACACGTGCTTTGCCTTGTTGACAGATCGTTTTTTTTTGATTGAAACTAAAAGAAAAACAATTTGACATTAACAGAAATTTAATGTTTGCGAACAAACTGTAACAATACCCGTTGAAGTGGTTGAGTTTGTCTCTGTGGAATAGAACGTCTTTGAACAAATCAGTTTAAACGGTTATTCGCGTTCCAGGCCTCTTTAAGTTAAATAAAAAACAATTGAGTCACAACCCGACTTTGTTCGCTTTAGGTGAGGTAGAAAACACACTGCAAGATTAACGTAATTTTCAAAATACCGGGCACTTCTGAGTGGCAAAAGGAAGCATATATGTACAACACTGATTACATTTGTACATGTATTCCAATTTCGTAACGTTGGAATTGCAGCTCAAAATCCGTGGCACACGTTTGTGGCGGTTAAAATGTGGGTTAAAGTGACTGGTACACTTGTACAATGTATGTAGACGAGCAAGACAAACGCTTGGCACATGTGTTGCATTGTGGGTAATTATGTGGAGCTTTGGTATGTCGGGCCTTTTTTATTGAAACTTAAGTTAAGCGCATCAATAACTTACCATCTACTGGAGCAAACTTTTTTGAAGTAAATTATTTATAGATGTTCGATATAGGTAAACAAGTTAACTGAAAGTTATGTCAATTGTACGTAAGAAGTACTATATTTTCAAACACCAGTTGTGCGCGTGAATCTTGCTGACATTGTGATTACAGAGTCGAGAATGTAAGCCAATGGTTTAACGCTTGTCATCTATCCAAAGTCACTGAATCGATTCATTTGCAAATTTTAATTAAGTTTTACTATTAGCACACTTCTTCGAAGCTATATGGCGGGAACCAATTGACTTGATTGTATCAGCATTGTGTAACGCTGGTATCAAATCGTATGTAGTGAAAACCGTGCGCAGTACCTCATGAATGTATAAACGTCGCCTAAGGAGTTAATATAACTATGGTGTACATGCCGTGCGCTTACGAAGTGGAAATAAGGTCCGCCTCAGAGTAACAAAAACTCCGAAAAAGAAGAAAACGAGACAAAAATTCCCTAAAAATCGCAGCAACTACCAAAATTCGGCGAATACACAACTCATACGTCTGAACTTACCCCGTGAATCTTAGTAAAAGCTACACATTTTCAAAAATTCGAGCCCCCCATCTTTAGACTGGCTACGCGAAAGCACACTATGCCTATAAACACCAGTGGTGTATTGAGCTTTAGTTTTTCCGGTTACACATTGCTTTTTAACATTTGCATATTCACAAGGTTTTGCAAGTCGTAGCAAAGTAACCTTCCCATTGGAATGGTTGGGCTGAGCTCCGTAAACGCAAGAACGTCACGAAGAAAACTAATGTGCTCACGTGCTGCACCTATAACACATGGCGACATGCCCCAAAGTGTTGAACGGATTATTGCGTCTACAAGGGCACGCATGTTTTCAGACAAATCACGTGGATCCTTTGCGGCAGGAAACCCCTCCACCCTCATGATCTGCCTTCTGCTTCAAATCTATTCATATATCAAAAACTGGCCTTTATTCATTGGCCCCAGCTTGTAAATATCAAGACGCCAATTCTGTTTACGCAATTTATCCAGAAAAGTGTATTTAGCTTCAGTTNAGCAAAGTAACCTTCCCATTGGAATGGTTGGGCTGAGCTCCGTAAACGCAAGAACGTCACGAAGAAAACTAATGTGCTCACGTGCTGCACCTGTAACACATGGCGACATGCCCCAAAGTGTTGAACGGATTATTGCGTCTACAAGGGCACGCATGTTTTCAGACAAATCACGTGGATCCTTTGCGGCAGGAAACCCCTCCACACCCCGTGCTCATGATCTGCCTTCTGCTTCAAATCTATTCATATATCAAAAACTGGCCTTTATTCATTGGCCCCAACTTGTAAATATCAAGACGCCAATTCTGTTTACGCAATTTATCCAGAAAAGTGTATTTAGCTTCAGTTGCTCTCATTCCAGGTTTTGGACTGTTGGAATCAGGGTGCGTATCTCTCAAGAACGAGGTTAACATCATGATAAAGAATGTCGTAGATGTCGTCTTCGGCGGTCTAACATTTTGGATGCTTGGTTTTGGATTCGCATTCGGCGAAGATCCAAAGTACTCAAACCCATTTTGTGGTTGGGGAAGTTTCTTCACAGAGGCTTCGGACAAGGACATGGGATGGCTCTATTCACTTTTCTTCTTTCAAATGTCTTTTGCCACAACTTCTACTACTATTGTCTCCGGATGTATGGCAGAGAGGACGAAGCTGTCTGCGTACATGTTATTTTCACTATTAAATACGTTTGTCTATTGCTTCCCTGCCCATTGGATATGGGCTGGAAACGGTTGGCTGAAACAGCTTGGTGTTGTTGACGTGGCCGGGGCGGGGCCAGTACACTTAGTGGGTGGAGTTACTGGTCTAGTGGCGACCATTATGATTGGACCACGATATAATAGATTCGATGAAGATGGAAAATCGTCTCTAACTATGGGATGTCCCACGAATTCACTTCTGGGAATGTTTATGTTGTGGTAAGTGATGTCACTTGGACGCATCGGTTTCCGACTTTAGAGCGAATATCACATCTAAAACAGTAAAACTGGATAATGTAATGACCTCATGCCGTTTGAAAGAAATTGCGATTGATGAACATTGCACATCTTATGACTATCTGAACATTTTTGTTGTTAGAGCTTCATATGTTTTACTCAGACTATACTTACAGTCGTCTTCTACAATTTTATTCTCTCAGCGTACGCTGCCATTTGTTCCTCATCGTTCCTTAAGATTGTTAGGAGGAAATTAATGCATTGATGTCAAATGATCTGAAACTATCCGATATAGACGATTCTTATACTTCCTGATAGGTGGGGTTGGCTCGGGTTTAACTGTGGAAGTACTTATGGGATTTCTCAGGGAAGATGGAAGATTGCTGCCCGCGCTGCCGTGACAACTTTGTGCTCTTCGATGGCTGGTGGTATGTCAGGGCTGGCTATCAGGTAAATATAAACATCAACGTAAAACATATTTTCTAACTGTAATCTTAACCACTTCGTTAATATAAATTCTATGATACTGAATACGCCCTGGCCAGGGGAGCGTTCTGTAGAGCGAGTTTCTTGTAAGACAGCGGGATCCGTAAGAGCACATTATGTAACCCAGCGAAGGAATAGCAAATGGTGCACGAGTATGTTCGGGTATTTAACCAGCGTAAACTAGTAAAATGGTCGTACGATCCCGCTGCGCTGATTGTGCTCGATTCTCTCATCGGGTTCTAATGGTATGATTGGCAACCTCTGTGAAAAACCATTAATGGACAGTGTCAATACAGACATCGAATTTATTTTGCGTATTGATTTAAGACTCGCGAACCAAAAAGAAACACTTGCTTACAGGCAAGTAACTGGTCTACCCTTAGTATAACATGTTTAACGGTCTGATTCAAATAAAACAGAACTAGTGCATGGCAAAATCTAAATCACAAGATCCAGTACAAAATTAGGTTTCAAAATAAAAATCATCACTCTGGTGGATTCTTAAAAACGATATCAACCCAAATGTACACTGTAATTAATATTGAAATCTGACTTGATAGTCCGTTAGATTGCCACAAGCATCATTTTATTAAATATCAGTGCCTTCCATTCCTTACAATAAATATACTTGTAATAAGTTGCCTAATTCGTAAACATGCATAATTGTGGTTAGCATGCCATCTGTTGGCCAAATCACGTAACCTAATAAATATCGTAAGTCTCAACAGATTTCTGCCCCAACCGTGACGAACATGTTCGTAAGAAGATTTTAAGTGATACCGTTAAGGTGGTCAAACCTGGTGATATATTGAATGTGATTTTTTATTATCTGAGTATAAAGTCACGTCACCTTGTCATGACAAACAACCCCAGTAGTAAAAGACTACGACCAGTGGTCAAATGTGATGTTGATTAGGAATTCACTTGTTTTATGGAAGAATGTCTTCGTGCTCATTCTCGTGAACATCGTTACATTGGACGGTGTGTTCTGTCTCGCAACGGCTGTTCATGCACTTGCAGGAAGAATCCATTCAAGATCATTTTTATACCAACGTGGCCGGAAAATAACTAAGCAAGAAATAGTAGATAATACCATTATTCGCTATGTTGAAAATGGCACATTTCGGCTACAGATTTTGAAATGGCTATTGATCACTCACGAAAAGCCTGTGCTGAATGAGCAGCTCATAGGTGTCCACCACACGCTGGCTCTACATGTATTTCGACGGGGTTGCGGGCTTCTTACCGTGTGTTGCATTCACATTCTCTGCTTGTATGCCCCTCTTCCCGCTGTCACGTGTACTTCACTGTTTATTTTGCTATGTATATGTTCATTCCACTCAGTGTCTGATGAAGTGACATGCAGTCACGAAATATAGCTAGTGTTTTAATTAGTTTCTTTGTTTGTTATGTCTCTCGGTGATTTATTTCATACCTGCACACCTGAAGAAAGGATACTGCCCTGAAATTACGAGCGTACAAGTACATGTATGAAGCTTGCAAAGAAAATGTCGAGTCGTGATTTTAACGAAGTGAACAAAAATCTACAAACTTGTCACGCAATATATACCCAGCGAGCAGTGAAGGAAATTTCTATAGTTTCATTTACATCTATGTGTGCGCCGGCAAATGCAGCATGTCTTATGATTCAGGCACTGCGTACGTGTTAACGCATTTATAGTAATAGCGTCTCAACTAAGGCGACTGCGGATCCTACGTATTTGTTTTTTTTTTCAGCTTTATCGTTAAAAAACGGAAATTCGACGTCGGGTTCATGATCAACTCCATTCTTGGGTCTCTTGTAAGTGTTACTGGTAAGTTAAAAGCCTTTAAAACACTTCAAAACATGTTATCTGTTGATCATTGTCATAATAAATACTGATTGAGTAATTAGCACAGATAGATCCATTATAATTTGCCCACAATTTGTGCACATGTACTTTTAAAACACGGGGTCAATCTTGTTGACACGTATTTTAACATCAAAATCTGTTTACTACTTTGGTTTTGGTGTCAAAGTACTCTAGACATTTTAGAAATTTCTGAGAGCAAATCGTAGTAGTCAATGATATGATTAGATACGATCATGTGGTTTTATTAGCGAATCGCTAAATAATTAGATTATTATAATTTGAACTTAACAACATATTCAGATGAGCTATAGTAGTTGAAGCCATAGGACTTTGCTACAGTGTACAGAGGAAATTATACAACAGAGCCATCTCGTGGAACATTATGAAGAGGATCTTGGCAAGGGCAAGGGTTAACGAACAGCAAGTTAACTAAGAGCTTGTGACTTGTATCGTGAGTAGTAAGATACTGCCTATACGTGTTGCGTTACGAGGGATTGTGACCAGCGAGAGTAATCGTGCATAGAAGATGTTGCCTGCAAGTGTTGCGTAACGAGAGGCGGTGGCCAGTAAGGTGAATCATGGGTAAAAGATACAGCCTGCAAGTGTTGCGTCACCAGAGACTGTGACCAGAAAGTATACTGTGGCAATACAGTGTGTGTAGTTCGAAGATTCGCCAACAAGACTGTCATTCAACAAGCGGAGGGTCCTACAGCTTGGATAGCAGATAAGACGTTTGATTATTTAGGTTGATTTATTGAAGTAATCTTTAAAAAGGGCTCTAGCGTGGTTACTCTTCTTCGTAGTTGATTACTTAATTAACAACATGTTTCAGTTGTCTAATTGGTGGTTATCGGATAATAAATTAATAACTTGATTTAATTACTCTCTCTCTCTTTCCATCTAGGCACAATCTTAAAGCATACAGTAGCTACATGTACCTTTTACACAAACCCACAGTCAATCTCTGACAATCCGGACATGTCGTATACATGGAGCACATGTATAAGCCAAAGGGAGATTTTTTAAGAACATTAAGTTATTAAAGATTTCACATATATTTGTTTTGATAGTAGTGATTCTGTGGATTTGACAAGTTTCACTAAATCGTCATGGTAAAATTTCTTACATCAAAATCTATATTGATAGCTTCAAGGATACATCAACAACAGGTGGTTTGTGTGTTATACAATTTAGATCCTCCAGCACTGTTAAGGAAATATAAATTTTATGTTGGTTACCATAGATTCCATGTGCAAAACAGCATTGCACTGTATATTACTGTGACTTATGCCTGGAGGACTTCTCTGCGGGCGTCCAGCGGGTTTCCTGGTTACCAGCGTCTGCTCTGTCACGTGATGATAATTTATTTGATCATCAGCAACTATAATTTACTAAACTTCATTAAATACATCCTTTCATTTAATCAAACGAGGACACGGCGGCAGTCGTCAATTTTGGACCCAACAGTTGTTGGGCATTCTAAAGGAAGTTTTGTATTTTGCGTTTGCCTTTCTATGTAAATCTGTTGAACCCTTTATTGTATGTTGATGAAGCTAAATATCGCATCCTTTGTAGGATGTTGATGAAACCTAGCTTTTATGTTTTAACTGAGGGTAAAACAAGACACGACAGATTCGTTTGGAACACATTTAGTGACCTTAGCCCAGTTCTATCAGTAGACCTACTGTGTAATACATGTAGCTTTATGGACAGACTCAGAAATGTATCGACTTCGACTGGTATAAATGCATTTAAAATGATGCAGGTCATATGTTTTTCAAATAACGCTTCGCTTTTGGTGAATTCAAAATCAACCAATACCAGGAAAAGCCTACACACAAATAAACAAAGGTACATCAATTCAAGACGCTGAATACTGTCATGATTTTTCTGTTGGGCAACAAGAGAAATGATCACATTCACAAGAATTGGTACAAAAAGAACATCAAAAGGTCGACCCTTGCGTCATCGACTTAGATCTTGAAAAAATTGTGTGTACATACACGCTGGTGAAATATGTTCAAATTTTTTATTTCATTTTGGGCCATTGCATTTTAAGTTGGAGCATCGTGAATATTTTGGTCCAAATAGCCCATTTTTCGTTTTATGAGGTTCAGTAAGTAGTGTAGTTTTAAAATGGTTTAAAAGAATGCGAAAGAAGAAAGAAGAAGATCTTTATAACGGAAGCATTAAACCTCTCTATCAGGGGACAGTCTGCATTTTCAAAGGGCATCCGGTAATCTTCATTTGAGTGCCAAAACTTCGCCTGATTTTTGTATTTGGTTTTTAGCAACTTTTAAGGTGCTCTGTGGATTAGTTTGCGGCGTGATGGTGTTTTAAGATGTTATTTTCGATCAATTTTCAAATGAAAAATAGTAGAATTTTACCTTTTGTTTATTCCCAACCAACAACCGAATGAAAGACTTAGCATTGCGCATATAACAGTCCTCTACTACGGCAGTCTGCAGCAGTACATGTATCTTGTAAACTCCATGAAGAGGCTTGTAAATAAAAACGTTGACAGATTTCTTTTATTCACTGCTTGTAAGCTACTGTACTCGTGCAGTGTTGTTTAGGGCACAATGCCTCGTTTTGGTATCAATTTTAATGCAAACGTGAAAGCGCGCGTGTTCCAAACGTGCGGAACCAATGTAGTTTGGACATAAAACCTCGCTTTCACGCATAATGTCGAATTCGTGTAAGCAGTAAATATTAACACAATTATCGAATAGTACCTTCCTTTTTAACTACTCACCTTTCTCGTGTCACTTAAGGTTTTTCGATGCCTTTATAAGCCTTATTATTTTGCCGATTTCTTGTCAATTGCCCCCTTTTACATGAGAGTTCGAATTTGTCGTCACCGTTGTTTCCACACCTACATGTACATCTATTGTTTTCGCCGCTTTCTTTCCGTAAACAAGCATCGTCATCATTTTTGACAGCATCAACGGTTTCCACCTTCATTTTCAAAACTAACAACAATTATCACTTGCATTTGTTAGTACATGTATGAGTTACCGGCCGTAATGGATAAGTTTTTGAGATGCAAATTGCTGACAACCAGTGCGTTCATAAGAATATAGCGAAGAGATCCTTTTTGCTTCTTTGTCTTAATATCGCATACGAATGTTGTACGTCTCAAAAATGACCCTCCAGCTATATTTTGCAGCAGATGGGGCATTGTTTCAGTAAACTCAAAACGAGGCACAGTGTAAACACGAGACGATTTTGTATGTTTTTGCAATGCTACTTAGGCTTTCGTCATTTGCTTGCAGGGTTGTGTGCGCTGGTGAATCCTTGGGAGTCGTTAATTATTGGGGCGGTGGGTGGAGTCATTGCTGTCACAGGAACCATGCTTCTAGAAAAAATAAAAGTGGATGATCCGGCAGGGGTCATCCCTGTGCATCTCATGGCAGCCATTTGGGGCCTTTTGAGCACTGGCCTGTTTCCCGATCAGGTGAGAGATTACAACATCCCCTTCATTAAGTGACAGGACCTTCTGTATTGATAAAAAAGCGACCTCTCCTCAGTCGCTTCGGACAGAGCCTCTTATATTAATATAAGTTACATGTACCTGCCCGCAGGCGATCCAGTCGAAGGGCCAACTATTTTAATATGGTCATCCCCGCTTTTTGCCTGCCTTCTGGCGGAGCTTTCTTTTTAATATGAGGGCCCATTCAGTGACTCGACAGCATTCGGGCGGGGCAGTTCTAACAATATAGTGGGTCCCGCTCTTCTATAATCTCCTTTCGTGGACTTTGGAAACTCTGAATCAAGGCGGTATAATTCGACGACTGTGGCGCCCTGTAGTGGCAAACTCAGCTTGTTTTTTGCATTTGCAACTGTATCTTAAAAACTACTTACCGAATCTTTGTGAAATGCTACGAATGTATATTTATGGTCGTGGCAGATGTAGACAACTTATCGTAGTGGCAATTCTCTCTTTAGGTTTGCCTCTGAATCCTCAGATTTTCAAACGGTTTTATAAAAACTCTGGCAATAGGTTTTTAATAAGGTGATGACTTTCTCCCATTTTGGAGTTTGGGTTTATGGACACTGCGCCCCATAGTGAACATTTTTTATATGTTTTACTCGCAAAATGTTCTCATAAATTCATGAATTGGCTCCAGAGATATGAAGATTTGCAATTGATGCCAATGAGGCAATAACCATGCAGATTAATCGATATGTTTTGATCGGAACTGTCTTTTCAAATATCAGGTTTGAGAAACCACCTCAAATGTTTCATTTGGACAAAGGGTGGTGATTTTTTACAAAACCGGGAACATACCTGAGTTATTTGGCTTTTATCTACCTGGTAAGTTGAAGAACGTGGCAGTGATTGGGGATGATCACAAAACCTTGAATGACCAAAAAGAACACAACTACCTTGATTTGGAAGTGAAATCCAACATCGATGTAACTCCCAAGACGCAATTGAGCAAGCGTCCATCTCTCACCTATTATCAATCTTATTTTAAGCGCCTGTGTTCGCCTTAACGCCGACCACATGACTTTTTTAGTTTTCCAAAATAAGTGCTCTGGGCGGTAATCCTGAATGGCATTGCAATTGACGTAAACGATGCCCTAATGCCTTGCAAGTCATTGACACTTCCTTACTTAATTGCAGGAAACGGAATTTACTCGCTGGATATTCCTCCATTTTGCAATAACATAAAATCAGGTCAAATAGCACTGTTGGGAGCAACAAAATCGGCTTAGATAATGCCCGGGGCACAACCACGTTTAGAAAAAAAGGTCACTAGTCTATTTAGGTAACCTGTTCTTTCTCATGGGCACCAGGATTGTTGCATTACAGCTATCTTTGGTTAAGTGTTCTTGATATATTCCAAACCATTCTATCTAGTTATTGTTCCTGACATTACTCTATACCACTAAATTCATTGAATCATTTATGAATTACTAACTACCAGAACTCTTGTTCGATAACTGCCCTAGCAGGGCTAAGCTCTTAGCCATTTTTGTGGGAGCATTTCAACGAACAAATGGTTGGGGGTAACTCTAGATAATTGGCTAAGGCTCACATGGTAGCAGGCAATTCATTCATGGATTACTTTACAATGGGAAAGATCTGGTTCCATTTACAGCACTACTATGTTGTCAGGGACTGTCACTGAATAAGAGAAAGATGTGTAGGGCCATGTACCACCAATGACCATTGCTTATCATCTTCAGCTGCCCCATTGGAGCAGGGTAGCGTGAATTTTGTCTGACGTCTGCTTCCATTACAAGTGATTTCAAGATGGCATGCTCAACGTACAGTGTTTCAGTGGGACCTCCTACACTAAATACATGTGGAATGCCTCGCCTGAAATCCTCTAAAAAGCGAGGGTTTGTTTATTGATAAAGGGAGGGGGTGTTCGCTCAAAAGCGAGTGGAGACTGGGAATCCTAAACTTCCACAAGGGTCACCACCATAAGACTACTGGGAAGCGGGGCTTTTCTGTATTACTATGCAAAGTTCCATTTGAATGCAATCAAAAAGCAAGACTGCTTTACTTTTACTAGGGAAATCGCCCAAAGTTTACTGAAGAGAAGGGTTACCAAAAATTAATAAAGATGGTCCTTCCTTCAGCCGACGTCGGGAGAGTCCCTCTAGAAGACAGTCGAAGGGCGGGGATTTCTATATTAATAGAGAGGGGTCCATCAGCGGGCGACTAAAAACGGTGTGCCTCTATGTTAATATTGGTGGCTAGCCTTGAAAACAGCCAAAGAGTTGTCTCACTTTTGAGGCTCGAAACTGAATCCCTTTCTATATTCATCACTGTACCTATGAAACTGAAAATAAACAAAACATCTGGCTTTTGCCTGTCTCAAAATGGGTTCTATCTTCTGCATTTGAGAACTCAATGCAATTGGTTGTCTTCTGTACTTGTTGCTTCGCAAATAAGCTGATGAATCACTCTCCTAGCAATTTTCCGAGTATGGACAGTGGGATACTCCATGTGCGTCGATGAACCTGACCCAACTAGTCTGGGTTAATGCACAGAGCGCCTGAAATATGGAAACGAGCAAGTGGTGCGTGTTTATTCAAACTGGAGAAATTGGTGGTGGTTCAAGTAAATGCCTTCACCATTTTATAAACACAAACTCAAAATCTAAGAGCGGATATGAGCAAAAATTCTTTTACGTCTCCATCAGTAAATGTGTATTTTCCTTCAAAAATGATACCTGCGAAGGTGATTGTTTATTACTCCAGGGCAAGTGAGATGCGTGCATTTTGAGAGCTAAATTATCAGGATACGTACATGTAGGTTGACAAAGTTATATACTAGCATATAACGAATGATTTATTGCAGCAATAACTATGGCGCCCCCGTCTGCCAAATCAGTGTGTTACTAAGCCCAATTTTCTGTCGTCGACGTCGCGTTAGCTGCATTTGCCAAGGCGGTGTATCCGTCAGCAGCCAACTCCAAGGGATTTATTGTAACCATTTGCAACCCAAACAAAGGGTAAACATACGGTTAAGTTGAATGTGGAAGATGAGAATAATACGCCTGTCGCTCCACATTATGATTTGTATCCGTTTAAAGGAGGAACATTCATGGATGTTTGGGCTGTGGGTGTTGTTAAGAGGAAACTGAATGTCAACCTGAATGATTAAGACATTTTCAAAACTCCCGTTGTGTGAACATACATGTACTTGTAGAGCTTTACTGGGGTATTTTTTCGTTTATTTACATGCTGACTTCCATTTTTCCAAAGGAGGACATTCTATCGCTGACGGAAGGTCGACGTGGTTTGTTCAAGGGCGGAGGGTTCTACTTGCTAGGAGTGCAGACTTTGGCCGTTGTCGCTCTTACTGCGTGGTCAGCTCTGATATCGTTCTTGATTCTGAAGGTATGTGGGTCTATGCAATCTGTTATGAATAATTTCTCGACGCATCGTCGCTTTTTTAATCGTTCTTTCGCTCTAAGAAACTTGCGTTAACGTCCACATCGACACTTCACGCCCTCTACCGGTACAGCGGCAGAGAGTGTCCTGATGATAAGTTTCCTAATTTCATGAATTCGACTTCCAAAATACAGGTCCATTATTTGTTCTGAATTCAAGCACAGTACAAGGTTTAACTATTCAGACAAAATACCGTTTTCCCGTTATGACGTGTAATTCTGTTCACAGTCAAAATTCTTTGGGTGGCAAAGGGCTGCATCAACGGCTTTTACATGTATAACTTTTTGGTCATTTCCTCTTGATTCAGTCTTTATTGAAGACTGCACTGACGACAAATTCGGTTTCCACCCATTTGTTGTGACGAGTCATTTTGCCTGAATACTTTTGGCGTGAACTGGTCTTGAAACGCCAGCTACATGTACATAATGGTGACCAGTTGATGATCATGTTACTGTGAGGAAGCCGTCAATAAGCCCTCATCAAGGCAATCAAACTGTTACTATATTAAGGCTGAAAATTTCAATGCTTTGCCTTGCAATTAGTTTTCCATTGATGTCATTGTAATTACCAACGCGGACTTCGTAATTGTTAAGCATGCGCGGAGACAAGTACTACCTGAAACGAAAGTACTTTGGTGCGCTTGGCTTCCCCAAAAGCAAACGTTGCTAAAAGTACGGGTGGCACGAAAACTTGGGAGTGGATACACATGCATTCGAACGTGTTCTCATGAATCAGCGTGCGGATATGGTATCAGAAACAATTGTTCAACTTCTGTTCATACATAACGAAGGGTCACGTGGTGTACGTGATAAATGTACTTCATGTAAAAAGACTATGCTTCTTACTTATAGCACATCGCACACTGGTATACTTATATATCCGTGTATAATGTATATGCACTTCCAGTTTTGGCAAGATGTTTCATGTTAAGTGTTACTGGTGCTCTGTATTCGACCAGTTGTCCCGATACCTCAGTGGATTGCACGGATAACAGAAAGCCTCGAGTTTGAGCCCCGGTAGGCAAAGAGATCGTTTTCAGATGATCGCCTGGGTCGCTCACGTGATGTGACCAAAGTATTGGCGCCATCGGAAGAGCAATAATTCTTACTTGTGCTATTGAAAATGAGATTTGATGTTTTTTTCTGCCATCAATTGAGTCAAGTCTCTTTGACAAACGTTAGCGAAAAAAAGGTAATTTCGTGGCAAAACAATGGTATCTATATATGTAAAATGACCGAATGTCGTTTATTATAGATGTTCAAGATGAAATCGCTAAAATTCTTTTACAGTATTCAAAATTATTGCGTTATCGTTTCATGCAACATTTGTTTTTTATGAAAATCTTAAAAAAATCTTTTTTTGGTAACGCTCATGTGAACGTGCAACATTTCAAAAATAATTCTTCATACGTATTGGAGCACAGCGCATAATTAGCACATGTAATTTCATATGAACACGATAAGCCTTTTTGAGGTAAGATGTTCCGAAATCTAACCATTTTAGCCACCTAGGGACAACATAACCTCAACACCGTGTGATAACTTATGAACTGCCCCTGTCGATTGGGTCAAATATCACTTCGGCCGAGGCCGCCGACTACTTTGCGAAACCGGGAGCAAGGTCACCTTGCCTTGTTCCGTATCCCCGCACACAAAGCTTGTGCTGGTGCAAGGCAAAGGTGGGACTGTGAGTGTTGAATTATCTGCAGATGCAGACAGGCATAGCAAATATCCGCATGCTTTACTGAGCCATTGGGTTCCTAAGAAACTGTTGTGCTTGAACAGGATATGTCTATTCGACATGCGTTCTAGCAGTCAGACTCCGTTGATTAAGTTGTGGCAAAGTCGTCAATGTGGATGTTGCAACACCTGACAGCATTTTGTCGAGATTATGCCAAGAAATGTTACAGATTCTAGTAAAAAAGGAACAGATATTTTGTCTCCCAGTTTATGCTGAAATACGCAGTTACTGGAGGAAGGAGCGACCGCGTGCGTGCGCGATAGACCTCAAAACTAGACGCTGTGTGCTGTGTCGTTTTTGCTCATGCATTTACTACTCCTCGCTGGTTCCCTGCATGTCCGCTAGGGGTAGAGAACACGCAGGTACATGTATCATCCAGTAGCACGCGTTTTGCCACTGGTTGACGTAACCTCGGCAGTCATTGGTTAGCTTTATAACAATGAACGAAGATGGCGGACTGTGAACGATTATAGCCTTGTCATTCACAGGTGTGACGGCAATTATTTCGTTTCTGAGATAATGTTTAATGGCCCCGTGCTTATTTCTTGAACATGAATTATTAGCACCGATTTGTCTGTACAACAGACCACACACTATATCTGCACTTATACTTCCTGCATGCCAGTTTCTTTACGTAAAGCGCCAGCTCTCGAAAATTCGACCAGCCAATCAGAAACACCGGTGTAAACACATTTCCCGTGTTCTCTGCCATCTAGCGGTGACGCAAGGAGCCAGCGGGGTACACCCGTGTCCCCTAGTTGCCATAATTCATTCTATAGGAAAAATTCCTTAACGACTCCGGTGAAGTTCCATAATGACTGGAAAATGGGTTCTTGTATAATCATATAATTTATGCTGTTTTGCAGGCAATCGACATAACTGTAGGTTTACGCGTGAGCCTTGGAGATGAGATATTGGGAGCTGATTGGTGTGAGCACGGAATTGGGGATTACTCTGACGGCGATGAGCCAATCACAGACGGCGAGAAGGACAAAATCCTCTGTCCGTCTATTTTCAACATAAAAAAATTGAAAGAGAGAAAGCATTCCTCTGGTCGTCGAAGGTCGGGGGGGTACGGGCATCGAAATAGCCAGGAGTACGAAAATTGCCACGCGCGTCGTCGGGCGTCCCAGTTGTCAGGTTCGAAAGCAGAGAACGGGAGTTCAGGACGTGTCAGCAGCAATCGTGACGTCATTAACTCGAATAGTCGATGGATTTATTTCACGGACGAGAGTCTCCAAGTAGTGCCGAACTCTAACTATGGGCATCCACAAGAACTTCAAACAGGCGATTCAAACGTTTTAACATCTGCGAGTGGGCATTTGCCTAAAAGTGTTGACACTGTAAGACGTCACGAGTTACGTCACGCTGAGAATGCACACGCGCCATCTACCTTACTTTCGACTAGCGAAATGACAACGAATCGTGTGATAACTGTTGAATCTAACTCGAGTAAAACGCATGTATCTGTCCATGAAGAAAATGGAAAGTCATCTGCAAGTTATGTAAACAAAGCATTTGATTGATTTACAGTTTAGGTTGCAAAGTTTAATTTATTGGTGTATTTTGCAATTGTTAACGTTTATTTGGAAACTGATAATTCGTAAAGTAAAAAAAGATCGTGAGAGGAAAGTTGAATTACGGGCCAAAGTCATCGGAATTCAATTTTGATAAGCAATTATCACCCTGTTCAATTCATGCTTAGGTGCGAAGACACTTGTTTGAATTCACAGCTTCTAGTATAGCGCGTAATGGTGAGATCACGCCAGATCATGACTTCCGCTAAAGAGGTAATTCAGCAGAAGTTTGAGCACTCGTGGACGGTAATACCAGCTGCTACCTCGAATTGGGCAGTCTTTACCACGCAGAGGGACCCTTACGAAAAGGAGGGCGACTCTTTCCAGTTTCCACAAAGGCGTTAACCACGCATGAAGAAGGTTCGTGGCGAATGCACAACTAGAGCTACACAATTTTCACGCACCGCACGGTTCTTGTAAACAATGTGTAAGAAAAGGGTTCTTGATGTGATTTTAAACATTAAAACCTATAGGGAGTTAGGCTCAATTCCTTGTGTTCTGTAGGTCATATCAATTTTCGATTTACACCTGCAGTGGCGGACTAGCAAATGCAACGTTACTTTCCGGTACTAACGCGGAATCCAGAGTTGAACTTTTCTCAGCGATATGAAAATGCAATGCATGACTGAAGTCGTTTCCAGACGATAGGAAACGTCAGTTCAGTTACAAGAATCATGATGTGGATACACTAATTTGCTGTGCTTGATAACCATGAAACGTGACAAAAGTTAACAGATTATGTTTTTTTTTTGCGATGGAGTTCCGCCTCACGATAAAATATTTTACATTTGTACATTCTGTTTTTGAAAAACATTCCCTTCTATAAAATGTTACATTGTGAAGTTTGAAATGGCCGACGTCCCGCGTGCACGTGCTATACGCGCTCGTGTCATTCCAAAACGCAATCTAAAAACTGATGGGTGTGCTTGTAAGGAAAGTACGGTATTTGTTGTATAGTATGCAGATGACATCTGGCGTCAACAGCAACCGCATTAGCGACAATTTCTGCTTTTGTATACTGAACTTCTATTTTTCTGCCATTATTTGTAAATTGTCTCACTGCCGAAATAGTGGACCCACAAACTGTCGTCCATATCCGCGATTTGACCCTTAGTGGAGAACCGACACGAGATCAAGTCGGCCTCGCCGCCTTGTAACCGATTGCAAAATGGTTTTACATTTTAGTCCCATTTTTTGCTATTCAATTCTGGTATTTCATCTACTGTGCTGCTGTCGTTTTTGAAAATCACTTTGCAGGACAGTTGCCGCAGGTAGCCTTAACAACCGAAAGCGAAAACCTACATGTACATGTATATCAACTAATACAAAGACGGTATCATAAATACAAGAACTTGGGACGACCAGCATTTGTTTATTACCCAGAGACAACATCTTCACTGACGTCTTAACGATGAAAATATCACTACTCTTTTCAAAAGAATCCCACTAAGAATATTTTCTTTGAAGATTGTCACCAGGAAACCATTTATTGACAAAAAGGAAGTTGTTCAAAACAAACTCGCACGTGTCGAGAGAAGTGATCCTGAGTGAGTGAATGGATTCAACCGTTACTCTTTTCCATTGCATGCGCGCACCCAGCCTTCATTATGGGGGGTTCGAATTCCCTACGTTGTGGACATTTTGTTAGCCGTCGGACTAAAAAAAAACAAAAAAACGGGTGCACCACTGTGAATGGCGCGTTTGTACGTTTTTACTTGTTTTGGTTAGTGGACTTTTGTCTCATTTTCTCGGACTTTTTGTTTTTCGCAGGCGGACCTTTTTGCCCNTGTCACGGTTAGCATGTCCATAGTCTTCTTGTATTCTGCAACGGTTCCTGATTTTGCTTGTCAGTATATCTACAAAAATTGAATGTTCTATAGGCGATTATTTGACGTAGTTACTATTGGATAAAAATCGGCGATATTACAGTGAACTTTGATACAGGTGCGATAGTTCTGAAAATACATCGTGCTATTCCAAACAGAAGTATTAGATTCTTGTCAACAAGAACTCATTGAGTAGACCAGCCTACGAAATTACCGTTTCGGTGAATAATGGCTTAGGATAATGGCTTAGGATGAATCAAATTCAGGCAGTTCAATATCATTGTTTAGCCCCCGTGGAGCAGCTAGTGGAAAATCGGGTGCCCATTTCCAACCAGAAATTTTAAAACAACCCGTTTTGGCAGTGCATTGGGATTCCGAAAAAACACGCATCTCAAAGTATACCCTTCAATACATGACCCATTTAAGTAGACTCTTTTCCAAACTGGAACCTAATAAAGTTCAATATATTCATTGCAATGTAATGGATTTTCTACTCGTATTATGCAGCCCACGGTAGGAGTTACTTTTAAATCGTTAAATAATTTCGGCGGTGCATCTTCTCAGCACCTTAATGATGTGGAATTCGGACTAGATACCCCTTAAGGTTAAAATCGTCCCCTATTCGCGTAGCGTGATTAGGTACATAAGATCACACTTTCTCGCAAAATATGTAGAAGTGTCTGGGATAGTTAAACGATATCCTGGTGGTTGTCTAAACGGGGTTTTCAAACTGCTCTAAAGTCTGCACGCCGCCTATGATGAGGGGGGGGGGTGGACGTACATGTAAATGGCAACGGCCTAGAAGGAGTTTGTGTTTGTTCGAAATGTTCAATGGAACATTGAAGTCGGTGTGACGTGGTTTGTAAGAAAACCTTAACTGTGCATCTAAGCTGCCTGTGTTTTGTACTGTTTGTACTTTCCGGCATATGTTTGGCGGACAGGTGAATTAGTATGATTCTTGTTTGCGTGTGCGGAGCTGCTGTTTTGAATAATCTTTGGATTGTTATGCACTATTTTGAGAACTTCAATGTAGATGGAGTCGGTTTCACGTTTGTAGGAGATTGTTAAATTAGTTCGTTGGGTAGCAGTCGCTTTGATGATCAGTGACTGGTATTTACGAGATTCTTTGTTAGCTTATGTTATTTACACTATCGCACTATTGTTTTAAACAGAAGTACGAAACGCAAAATTGTTAGCGTCGGGGGAGCTGGAATGAGGGGCTAAGTTGGGGGACAATTCACAAAAGGGTCAAGCTTACTTCTGAATTGAATTTTGACCGGAATAAGGCTTTTTGTAATGAAAAGGAGGCTTGTGAACCGGCCCCGTTGTCCCCGTCTGTGCTCATTCATGCGTTTGTATGACTGGGCGTATCTCACATAACTCATCGTTTCCTGTATTATCGAGAGGTGTAGTTTGTCCATTTCACCGCCAGATGTCATTATCTGTTAGTTACCTCGTTTTATTTCAGGGAAGCAATACACGTTTTGAACTGTCGTCTCCTCGTGTTTACCAAGACTACCGGCCCTTATACATGTACATATCATACAGAGCCCTAATAAGGTGCGCTATCATTACTTACAAACCAAAAAAAAAAATACATCATGGTCTAAGGCTTTCTCATCTAGCAAAAAAGCTGTATAGATAACCGCAAATTTTCAAACGCTTTGTTCAGGCATACCATTTACAAAAGTTTCCTGATTTACAAGCTCTGAAAAATACCGTACTTTGCTCTCAAATCAGCGTATGTATGACAACCACCGCGACAGCCTGTCGTTTATATCAAACACCTTAGCGCAGGCAAAGCACAGTAAGTTTATGGCAATGATCATTTGCCTCTGATATTTCTCAAACATATCTTTGCTTTAATTTCTACTTTGCTCTGTTGTTATAACAACAACGCGTAACTTACGTACAACTTTTAAAGTGGTTTTTAACACCGCTTTTGATTCAGATCACGTATCGTCATGAAATTAGTCTGAAATTGCTCCAAAGCCTAATAAGTGTCAATCAAGCTAACAGTTCAACTCAATCAGATTGCGGAACATGTACATAGAGAGTGTAGCCGCTTAAACTTTACAGACCCATAAATTCAATATTTGGAATAGGCATGGTTGAGCGGCAGTTTTGCTCAGTAGGCGTTGCAAGTACATGTAGGTTCAGTGAATCTGGATTGTTTGCGCTCACGGGAATGGTGAAGTCTTTTAGTTCGGCTGTAGATACAAGACGGCGGCCCCATATAGCATTGTTGCATTTCTGCGTAGCGAATGAGAAATATATAAAACAATCAACTTAGAATTGCAAACACCTAGTTTTATAGCACTATTTTGTGGACATATTTTTGAAATCTGTTAAAAATGAGTTCAGAGTCTAGTATTCGCGTCTATCTAGCATGGCATTGAATTGGTGATTTGGGTCTGAAAACTAAATTTTAGTTCCTTGTAACCTTGTTTCTGAACTTTGCTTTCTCTTTCAGTGAAAGAGGAAGTGACAAAAATACCAGACATTTATAGGTATGTTCATGTAAAATGATTCCCAATGTTTCACTCGACAGAGTGGAAAAAGTATCAAGTCCAGTGAAATGCACATTATCGGTCAAACCCCTGCTCCCAAGCCTACAACGAAAGTCCAACATCTTTGTCCCACAAACATAAGTTGCGAGCAAACTATGGATGAAGAGTTTCAGAGTTGAAAATAAAACATGAAAAGAATCTTACGTACCCTAACTGGTCGCATTTGGGCATCTCGAACTGTTTGCATATCTCAGAATCTGCCGGTTTATATCAAAGACACCATGCTGAATGGCTTAATTATATCACCTCAGGCTGCTGACGTTATCGTTCTCTAGATAATGAGACCCATCAGAAACAAATTGTCAATGATAGACGTACATTCCCAATAGACCCGAAAGCGATTACCCATTTGATTGGATTACACATTTGTGAATGAAGCTTGACGTGTCAATGGTGTTTCGTAGTCCATGAATTGGTTCAATTGTTGGTACCGTGAACATACATGTATACCTCTGGATGTAGCAGTTTGCTTGCTTCCCCAAGAGCTATACTTAATAATATATTGTTACATACTGACGCTTTTAGGTAATATCTACACATCATCAGTCGTGGGAATACGTTGAAGTAGCAATGCCCTTGCGACGGACTTCCGCACAGTTCCCCAAACAGAAAGTTTAGAGCAATGAGCAAAAACCCGAATAGGTCAGGTTGAAAAATTAACCGTGTTCTCTCGTTTTCTGTAGCTGTGGTCGTCGTCAAGGCGCCCGTCAAATAGTTAAAGTATTTCATCCATTTGAATACAGCAACGCTTCCTGACCTAAGTAAAAAATTAATACTCGTGCAACAGCGACAAAGATGTTGAGAGACACAGTAGTAGTTCCATTGTGCTATTTACTCACATCGTCACAATATGAATTAGATAATTTTTAACAAAATGTAAAGAAAAAGGACCAAAATATTGTTCAGAAATAGCAAATTATTCCCAGTTGAGTAGAAATGGTTTTACAAAGTCCGTGAACACCCTACCCCCTTTAAGTGGGAAATGAAAGTTAGGGTCTTGAACGTGACGAGTAGTTCAGTATATCATCAAACTTTTAGGGCCGGTGAGCATCAAACTTTACTTATACACTTTAAAATTTGTTACTCGAAGCTTAAGAAAAATATTCAGACTGTGTAATTTCTCATGTTTTGGTGACCTGCAAAGTCTTCTTACACAAGAGTGCTCTAAATGATTAACCAATCTCAGTTTTTTGGAAACCATGACCATCAATAATTCTTCCGTAAAAAATCAAATTCAGGAAAAATACTCAAAACACTCATGGCTGGCATTTGAAAAGGTAACTGAATAACTCAGTAGTACAATTTATTTGAAGCTTTATTTTCACAATTTAATTACTCAATTTATATTGGGAGTATAATTACCAGTAACCATAATTAATATTTTAGCGCAATTTGATTCACAAGGTACATACTTGTACCTGCACTTCTCCATTAGAAAAATTTGCTGACGACACGTATACTTTTCACACCTCCTTCAGTAGAAAGCTTTAAATTCTTTGACTTTACTGTAGAGGGCTTATTCCTGTCGTCCCTCAACCTACCTGCCGCAGGGTTACAACGTGCAGAAATATGAAACGACAAGGCAATCTGGCCATATTTCTAAGCGTAGAAAGCCACGAACTCACATGTTTTCGGATTGTAACCTTTGAAACTTTCTCTTGATTATTATGTTCGATTTTTTAGTGAAATAGTTACGATTGCTGTTAAAATAAGTCTTTGTGGCATAGTGTTCCTTTTTCTTGATAACATTCGTGAGGTACGAAAACAGATTCATAATTGTACGATAACCAATTCAGTATTCTACTTGAAGTTGGTGCCTACGTTTAGTGCTGTGTTGAGATTATCTCGTGTGCTGTGCGTTGTGTATTGCGTTAATGCTGAGAATTGCACCCGCCTGGTGCTGGCTTGGATCTCAGTGTCCGGTTGATCTTGTTCCTGATTGACCACTACTAACCAGACGTCATAATTTAGCACCAGACTCACTGCAATGCAAGCTCAGTATGGGTACGAGACAAGGTGCGTTTAGTGATTAATCGAAAGGTTCTGCAGTGTAAGAAGGGGGAAACGCCCAATTTCAAGCATGCTGCAGCTTTGAGTCGCGTGCCTATCTTGAAACTGCATATAAATTTGGAAATGACGAGTTAATTTGAATATACATACACCTGCAAACGTTCGTGAGTCTATATAAGGGCGTGCAAGACAAATGACGACTCCTACAAACAAAACTAGTGGGAATATCGAGCTGCGAAAGTCCTTTGCGAACTGTTGCAATGATTATCAACTAGAACATTTTATTAACTGGAAGAATCATCTAATACATCTGTAACTAAAATCATAATTTAAAAAAAAATAACATTCAAAACTGTTGCCATTCTCTTTATGTCTAGCGCGGTATTCAAGAACCTGTGCAGAACCTCATCTGCCTCCGCCTGAATGGTTTCAGAGGAATTCTCTATTTACATCAAGAAGCATGCGTACAATTGTCATCAGAGGGTGGAACTGAATGTCCAACCAAATCTGTGTCCACATTTTTAAAGTACAACCTATTACTGCCATCTTCTCTCACGGTGTTTTGCAAGTAGAACCTCTCGGTATCGTCTTCTGGGCGGCACTTATCACACGACTGGGCAAACTAAGAGATGTGTCTGCTAATTCCAGGCAACTTAATGGTAAACAAGAATAGGTCTCTTATTCGTCAACGCCAAAGGCCCCGCTGCATTAACACTAAGGGCTACTTTCATAACATAATCTCTTAATACTCTGGCAGCAACCAAGTGCGTGCTAGGAGAATCAACTAACTACTCAAAACAGTAATTATACATTTTGATAGAAAACGATACATTGTACATGAACTGTGGTCGCTAATAATTATGTGAAATCTAAGTAAATAATAATCAGTAGACTATAATAAACTCATCATATCCATCAATACACTAACGAATCAATGCTACACTTGAATATTTCACTCTACTGGCTTTATTCTGACAACTGTTCTCAAGGCACTGGACACAATTGACCAACAAGTGTCAAAACTATCTGTGCCTTTATCTTGCCTCATCTTCATTAACCAGTGTAAGGTCGAGCACGGGATAAGACACTGGTTAAGGGTTAGTTGCCTTAAAATCGTAAACGTTAAGTAGAAAACATAGACCTCGAATGCATCGCCATTAAACCTAGATACTGGGGATATGTATATGAGTGTTTATTTTTTGCCCCAGCGCAACCATTGCGCATACTCGGCCTGATCGTATGTCACTACAACTCGACAAAAATGAGAAAAAAAACAACAACAAAAAATCAGCGTAATCTATTTTCGATGAGATAAACACTGTTCTAAGACAGCAACTTTATCAACCGGTGTACCAGTTTATGTTAAATGAGAGCTATCAACGAGACGAGATAACCGTGCAACAACCACAGTGACGTACACTGTAACGTACTCGCTTGTCTGTCGGTCTAAAAACTCTCAACAATAGGTAACCGGCACCGTAAGATAATACTCTGCTACCGTGGATGGATTTTGTACATTGTTAGAGTTTGTTGAATAATGATCATGTCTTATTGACACAATTCTACGGAAATCCTCCTGAAGCGCCTGGCTCTTGAACCTGTAATTGTTGTTGATGGACATCGTTAGAAGTTGCCTTACTTGAAAAGTCTTGTCCGTGAACTACAGTGAAAACCCAGCGACTGTTTGGATCAATGAAGTTACGGTTGGCCTTTGCGGTTCCGGAACTCTCCATCAAAGCGCTCGAGATCGACGGCGATAATTGAGATCTACGGCGACGCACGTGGGCATCATTGTACTCAAGACTACTCCGGTGCCCGTATCCCGACCTTCGACTACGAGAGGAATGATTCCTCTTCTTCAACTTTTTCAAGTCGAAAATTGATGGACAGTTGAATCTGTTCTTCTCGCCGTCTGTGATTGGCTCATCGCCGTCAGAGTAATCCCCAATTCCGTGCTCACACCAATCAGCTCCCAATATCTCTTCTCCAAGGCTCACGCGTAAACCTATAGTTAAATCGATCACCTGCAAAAGACGGTAACCAAGGATAAGACTGTACCAGCATTTATACTTTGTTCAATCATAACGTTATGTACATATAAATGTGACATTAACGAACTGTAAGGAGCCAGGGACCCAAACACGACATAAGAAATACTTGGCATAATATATGCCTATTGCCTACATAGCCATTTACGACTTCAGCTGCCCCTCTGCCGTATTCTTTCTCAAATGTGCTAGTGTTTATGCACGGGCACACCCAGAGGAGGGGGGAGCTCGGGGGCTCGAACGAGCATCTCTCATTGACAAAGTGGGCAAAAAGCTCAGCATAAGAGAAACAGAAACTCCGAAAGAAGTAGAAAACGAGCCAAAGTCCACTAAAAAGGCAGGAAATACCAAAATTGGGGGAATACAAAATTCATAGATCTGAACGTAACCCGCCAATCTTAGTAAAAGGTCCACATTTCCAAAAATTCGAGCTCCCCCATTCCTTAGACGGGGTGCGCGCATGTCATTGCGTTTATCTTCGTCATTTTAGAAATGGAAGGAACATGTTCACCATGTGCATATGCATCTAACTATTACCTTTAGGCTTGTCCATATTTAAGTTGGCCCACGCCTTTTGTATTTCATAAAACAACTCAGTGTTTGGATGATAGAGTTGTTGTTTGGACAAAGTATCGTANGCCATTTACGACTTCAGCTGCCCCTCTGCCGTATTCTTTCTCAAATGTGCTAGTGTTTATGCACGGGCACACTCAGAGGAGGGGGGAGCTCGGGGGCTCGAACGAGCATCTCTCATTGACAAAGTGGGCAAAAAGCTCAGCATAAGAGAAACAGAAACTCCGAAAGAAGTAGAAAACGAGCCAAAGTCCACTAAAAAGGCAGGAAATACCAAAATTGGGGGAATACAAAATTCATAGATCTGAACGTAACCCGCCAATCTTAGTAAAAGGTCCACATTTCCAAAAATTCGAGCTCCCCCATTCCTTAGACG
This sequence comes from Phoronis australis, assembly GCA_002633005.1. NCBI lineage: Eukaryota > Metazoa > Phoronida > Phoronidae > Phoronis > Phoronis australis. The sequence goes on along the minus strand of NMRA01000355.1, from coordinate 97,586 downwards.
GGGTGCGTGCATGTCATTGCGTTTATCTTCGTCATTTTAGAAATGGAAGGAACATGTTCACCATGTGCATATACATCTAACTACTACCTTTAGGCTTGTCCATATTTAAGTTGGCCCACGCCTTTTGTATTTCATAAAACAACTCAGTGTTTGGATGATAGAGTTGTTGTTTGGACAAAGTATCGTAAAGAATGCATTTATGTACATGTAGACTCACTATTCACCCAGTTCGACAGCACACACTCCTGATAAGAATTCTTGTCATACTCTTCGCAAAATTACACAGACGCTATTGGAGAGCCAAGTTCGGAGAAATATGATAGTGAATCAGTTCAATGCTCAGTCTTTTCTTGATTTTTTAATAGTTTTGCTGACAGGTTGGTCACTTTCAAACTTACAACTAAGCACGTGAGTACGCTTACTGATGCATTACGTGCAGTTCACCATCCGGGCACTCAACGCGAAAAACAGTATAGTATGATACAATTCATGTACACTCAGAGCGGAAACGGAGCTAACTTGGCGATGGAGATTGTCGTCGTAGAAACTCTTCGTTTCTGAAAATGAAATACTATCGCCCCCGAGAGCGTTACATAAGCCTACATACCTTCAGAAGCAAGAACGAGGTCAGAGCTGACCAGAAGGTAAGAGCGACAACGGTCAAAGTCTGCACTCCTAGCAGGTAGAACCCTCCGCCCTTGAACAAACCACGTCGACCATAAGTCAGCGATAAAATATCCTCCTTTGGAGAAATAAAAGTGATAATGCATTCTCGATAGTTCGCCCATAAAGCTGGATTAATTAAAGTCAAATTAGACCTTTTCTTCTAATCATATTGGTTTCATAACATTATTTTCCATTACCACGTCAAGTCACAGTCAATGGTTGCTAATTGCCGTTTTTATGAATCGCTGGTTGCTTCGATCATCGTGTTGGCAAAGGAAACGGAAACTTGTCAAGGTAAGGAACATCGCGAGGCCAGTTTATCAGAGTTAAAGGGGATAATTTGATTTTCAACCAGCTAAGCATGGCGATATATGTTTATCAACATCACAATATATGCCGTCAATATCGACATTCAATGTATATTTTTGCAATATGTGTCGGCGTTTACAGCACACATTGTCGCCCCCAATATGCGTGGAGAGCAACATACATGTCTTGCATGACGTCACACTGTGATGGCACTTACCGTGGCCCTAAAAACGCAACTACATGTACCTTTAGCGAGACTGAACGACTGTGTACATGAAGGCTTATACATGTACGGGTACCACATGTACGGTGCTGGCCTAAGTGAACACATGGGCAAGAACAAACATCGACGGTGGACTCACCCAGTGACAATAGATTAAAATGTCCATGCAGAGTGCAATTAGGGATGCTGAAGGTTGGAGCAATAAGCTAAATACAGATGGCTGACCGTGTTAGCAAAATGCCTGTGTCGTTGACTACGTGACCAAAACGGAGATGGATATCAAAGCAGACTGCGTTGTAAAGAATACCGTGCTGTAATTGGTCAATATCGGGATGGTACAGATATTTTCTAATCCTTAATTTAGTTCATAAGATGCAAAAATTGTGCACTAAGCTATTTTGTGTAAGAATTTCCTCAATACGACTATTTTACCAGTACTGTGACGGGTGTAATCCAAGAAACGACATGGAACAAGCCTCTGTGCGACATTTAGTCGTCTTTCAGAAAAATCTCGGTATCTAAGTGAGCTTATCTAAACCAGAATACAGGCCAGAGTAGAAGCCTGTTGGGTCAATTATTTAACATAGAAACCTAACGTAAACTAAAATAAAACAACAGTCTGATTTTAAACACTCGATGTATTAAGTGTCTCACCTTATCAGGGAACAGGCCAGTGCTCAGTATGCCCCAGATAGCAGCCATACAATGCACTGGAATGACACCTGCCGGATCATCCACTTTAACCTTATCTAGGAGTATGGTTCCTGCTACAGCAATGGCTCCACCTACAGCCCCAATAATGAACGACTCCCAAGGATGGAGCAGTGCACAAGACCCTGCAAGGAATTGATCAGCACCCAAATAAATTCAAATTGTGGAAAATGCGTTGTGTAAAATTGAAGCGAAAACAAGACGCCGTGCTTCATATTATGACGTTTCGATATCCTTAATATTGTCTAAATATCTTAGACAGTCAATATTAAGATGCAATGACATAACTGTACACAGACAAGACAATTTCTTAACGCGTTACTTCTTATCGCAGTGAATTACACACATTTTCCTCTGCTCGATTTGTAGGTCACCAATGTGACTTCAGATTGTTTTGGCGACCTTTGAAAATCTCAAGCCGCCACACAGTCACCACAGCTGGGATCAAATTCAGAGAATAATTCCCCCGAAACTCGCCAAATTTGTGGTGAATTCCAAACTTTAAATTCCAAACAATATTTTTAGTTTTAATATCTTTGGTTCACAATTTTACCCTTATTTCGTGAACTCAGTGTATTTGCCAGCCTCAGCAGTTAGCACAAATCAAACGTGAAAAAGTACAACACGAAGTAGACAAACGGAAGTGGGATTTGTTCTGCAAAAATGGGGTAAGATCAGACTACTAAACACGCGTTTGCATTGTATATGTTCTTCGTTGGTAGGAGGAACGAGGCGAGATTGAAAACTATACATGTTATACGAGGATGCATTGATTAGATACGCGTAACTTTCTGAGACCAGCGTCAAACTAAGCGTCAAACTAAGCGTCAAACTAAGCGTCAAGCACTACGTTGTCTTTGCTCTACTCAGTCACATTGTTATGCAGGATTCTGGTAGTCATGGAAACTCCTAAAAATTTCGCAACTGACCTAGTACTAAGACTACAATACACTGTGCGCTTTCTGAAATGATTAAGATGTTGCGTGTTTTGTATATACAATGCGTTTTGTGGACAAAATTCCAGTTTGGTGATATTTGACCTTAGAATATGTCCAGTTTTTCTTCGACGTCCCCTCAAACACGTGGTCACTATGATCAATCGGTCCGTGTTTTCTTTGTACGAAGCATAGTTAATAGTTTGAATGACCCAAGTGGCGTGCCAATAATACTGCTTAACGACGTCAGTTGTTGATTTTTTTCCTTTCAGCATCGCCACTCTCTCTACGTAAAGTTCAGTCGTACGCGAAATCGTATCAGACAATGACATTGTGTAGAAAGCGGGCATCAGTAGTAAATGAAAATCGCATTCCGCCACCGAATTTATTTATTATCGTGATATTTAAAATGAGGGTGGCCTCTTCAGTAATAGCACTGCTTTCCAAGAGGGCCCTCAACAAGAAAAACAATAATATAATACAATGAAGTAATAAAACAACAATGAAGTATACGTTGCAAAGATACAATTAAAACAGTTAAGGTAGAGAATTAAGACAATAACCAAATGACAAATAAAAGTAAAAAATTAACTAAGAGAGATCAAATAAATTAAGAGATGACTCTAGACAATGAGAGTATTTACGACAATGAAAAAATGACATGATTAAGACAGGCAGGGTATAAAAGGTAAAGTAAATGACAGCCACTTTTTAACATTATCTTTAAAGGTAGTAATTGAATTGGACCGTTTGTTTTCTGGGCTAAAAGAATTCCATATTATAGCAGCTGCATACATTGTAGATAAAAGATCTCTTGCCCGTCTCGGTTTTATTTTTTTTAGAAGAAACATTGTCAGCAACAGAAGAACGTGTAGAATAAACAGCCTGACTGCTATTGAATTTACTGCTGAGATATGCTGGAGCCAAGCCATTGATACATCTGTATATACATGTAAAACAGGCAGAGAGATATTTATTTCTTTGTCTTACTTTCATAAATCCCAGCTTGGAGTACAAATCGTCAACCCTAGTGTCCCTAATTTTAGTACCCAGGATAGCCCTGGCGGCTCTATTTTGGATTAGTTGGACTTTGTTTAGAAGTGTGTCACTAGTGTGCCCCCAAACCGGTAAACAATAATCAAAATGAGGCTGAATAATAGAATGGTAAAGGGTTTTAAGAGTACGGACATTAAGAAATTTGCCTAGACGTTTAAGTACACCGATTTTCTTTGATAATTTCTTTGTGATATGATCTATGTGCATATTAAATTTAAGATTGGGATCTAAAGTAAGGCCCAAGTACTTAAACTTGTCAACATTCTCGATGGGAGAATCGTTGATAGAAAGGGATGATGACCTGTGCAGGTTATATTTCCGAGGGGAAGATTGAAGTTTCGAAAGTGCGCAAACGTGATCGTAAAATGCCTGTATATAACGTAATGCCCAAGCAATCGTTGCTTTGAAAGTGTGAATAACACTTGCTACTTTAAACATTACGAGTTTAGCCCTCATGTGTTCTCTCCAAGGCATTTATAGGACACTTCTAAGACGATAACTTACCTGTAACACTTACAAGTGAACCCAGAATGGAGTTGATCAAAAATCCGACATCGAATTTTCGTTTTTTAACGAAGAAGCTGCAAGAAAACAAAACGCACTCATATACGTCCAGGTCTACGTACAGGCAAAGACGCTGACACAGTTCAAGTTGTTGAAGAACTGCAAATGAATTGAAGTCACACTTGCTTATCAAAATTATGGGAGTGCGAAACAGATTTCCAAATGTCACACGAAAGTCGCTATTTCAAAATAATTAAAACAATTGAGTATTATTTTTTATTTTAAATAACTGATTTTGAAACCGTGCATTTTCTGACATAATATATACATTCCGATCCCACCTCCAATCGCTTCACTGAAAACATGACTTTTGTCTGCTTGTCTACGCAAGTAAGACCTCGAGTTTACTGTTGCAGCACATGCGTTTCACTTGCGCGATTTTGGTTTGCTGTTGCGTGATCTCATTTTTTCACGCGAAAAACTTGCCCTCTGCAATATATCTCTGTGTAGAATCACGACACTAAGAAGGAGGTTTATTGTCTATCTAACAGTATCTGTTTCATACCGAAAGGTTGTGTTTACCTGACAACAAGCCCTGATATTCCACCGGCCATCGACGAACAAAGAGTTGTGACGGCTGCTCGCGCAGCAATCTTCCATCTTCCTCGAGATATCCCATAGGTACTCCCGCAATTAAACCCAAGCCAACCCCACCTGTCGAGGAGTAAATCATTCAACATTATGCTTCCTATTGTATCAGATGGATATGCGTAAGGTTTAATGGCGATAAACTAATTTGCTTTTCTAGAGAAATTAAGGCGAAACTGCAGGAGTGTATAATCGAATACTAGATGGGTTTCATGTTTAGACTTACTGCTAGATTAATGCAGTTTACCCATTTTAATAGTCTTACGATTAAAGAACGCTGACTCGAATGAAGTCTGCACAACTTGTAAATGAAATGCATGACGTCACTACATCATCCAGTCAAATTGTTATGCAAGTGTAGTCGCTCTGGATGTAGTCGCCAAGAAACACCCACTTACCAAAGCATAAACATGCCCAGGAGAGAATTTGTTGGACATCCCATAGATTGAGAAGATTTCTCGTTGTCATCAAATCTGTTATGTCGCGGTCCTATCATAATAGTCGCCACCAGACCAGTAACTCCGCCCACTAAGTGCACTGGCCCCGCTCCTGCCACGTCAATTGCACCGAGCTGTTTCAACCAACCATTTCCCGCCCAGATCCAATGGGCTGGGAAACAATACACGAGCATGTTTAATAGAGAAAACAACATGTAGGCCGAGAGCTTGGTTCTCTCAGCCATACACCCGGAGACAATGGTTGTGGAAGTTGTAGCGAATGACAATTGGAAAAAGAAAAGTGAATAAAGCCATCCCATGTCCTCATCCGAAGCCTCTGTGAAGAAGTGTCCCCAGCCGCAGAACGGGTTTGAAAACCTCGGATCTTCGCCAAATGCAAATCCAAAGCCAAATATCCAAAATGTCAGACCAACAAACACGACATCCACAACATTTTTTATCATAATGTTAACCTCGTTCTTGACCGATACGCTGCCTGATTCCAACAATCCAAATCCTGGAAAAGAGAACAGAGGCGTCTTAATACAATTTGCATCATTGATAAGGTTTACGGTAGATACAATGTATCATGTTAATCTGTTTAGACAAAAACAAGAGCATGCGAGTCTTCACAACCTATCGCGATGCTTACAAGCAGAGCCCAAGCCAGAAAAAATACTTTATATCATGAGTGCACCCAGCCTAAAATATAGGGGGATGCTCGAATTTTTCGATATGCGGATCTTTTACTGAAAAAAAACTTAAAAATTAAAAAAAAATCGGCGCCACTAAGTTCAGGCCTACGAATTGTGCATCCGCGCGGAAGTCCTGTGGACCTTGTGGACCTTTTTTCTCGTTTACTTGGTCTTTTTGTTTCACTGAGAAGGACCTTTTTGCCCAGTTCGCCAAATCGGGGGAGCTCATTCGAGTCCTCCGACCCCCCAGGTGCACCAACGTATATAATTGATGACGTACATTATATTCATTACTCTTTTTATCTTGTACAGCAAGTCATCTTTAACACTATCTCTGATTTCTGTCTCTGTTCTGAGCAAGAAATAATATAAGTATATATACTGTTTGAAAATATATGTACCATTTCCAACGAAACAAGTGGAGGCGGCCACATCAAAATGGCTGTCCACAATCTCAATTTCTGAGCTCGTGACTGACGAAAGAGGCAAACACCTTCACATCTGAAATGAGCTTTTCTCAAATTAATGAGCTTCGAAAAAAGACTTTTAAGTCTTAAAAGCTGAATACTTAATAAGGTAGTGCCCAGACCATACAACACTTACAGTCATTAATTGCTCTATCCTAAATATGTTTATATATTTTCAATGAAACATATTTAGATATATGTCTATAAATATATACGTCAGTGGTCTATCTTATATATACAGTGTGTATACACACATACAATATGCTTCATTGGAAATTAAGCTGATAGTTTGTTCAACAAACTTTCGTATTGCCTACATAAATGTCTTTCTTCGGACGGCAGTTGAAATAATAGATCACCAAGTGTGAGTGACATCACGAAAACAAACGTTTGATTATATATAAAATAAAATTGTACAAAAACATTTCATAGTAAAACAGTTGCTGTACTTCGAATAGACTTCAGTTATCCAAGACAAATAAATCTAAAACCATAAACGCTATCGTGTATGATACATGAAACAAGAACAATGACGTTAAACACGAATATTAGGTTGCATTTATAATACCGCAATTACAGAAGGAATTGTCATGGACATTAAATGCCCTATACAACGAGGGGAAATTTAATAAAATACATAGGCGTTACAGCATATGGACATTATTTATATAACAACAAGGTGCGACGGAACCCAGTAGCTTGGGAATTTGTGTCTGGAATTTCAGTTTTTATTATTAAAGCTTCGAGTATTTTCAAACGAAAGGAGTCACGTTCGAAATACCTGAAGATGGTAATGTCAACAATATCTGAACGGGAAATTTTCTTTTTGTGGAGTGTTTGAAAGTGATCTTTAATGAATCCATTTTGTTAATGCATAGATAGCCAACGAGACAAAGTGCAAATTGTATAACCAACGTATTTCGAGCAATCAGTTTTTTGAACCAATACATTCGTTGTGAGGGCAATTGAACTGATAAATCAAGTCAGTTTTGGCTAACATTTGGGCAGACTTTGTGCACTTATCGTTTTAACCACAAAGGACTGACGAATTTTACTGAATTAAAGATGTCATTTTTTGAAATTTCGCGTCATATTTTCCATAGCGTACAAATTTCGGTACAATGCCGTTTGTTGAACATGCGATTGTTGCGCGTGCTCATTTAAGTATTTTATTTTCATGTTCAATGATGTTAGCTGCTGAGTGGTGCAGTGGTAAAGCCTAAGACTCTGGTGCACCGGGTTCGAAATCGGCCTCCGTTTCCCGCAAAAATGTAATTTAACGTAGTGAAATAACTAAATGGGTTATTAAACGGGTCTATTAGCCATTCGAAGCTGATATTGTGGTATTGTTATTTTCCAGAGACCACTAAACTTAATAACATAAAAAAACGTATCATTGCATTTTATTTACAATGTATCATGTTAATCTGTTTAGACAAAAACAAGAGCACGCGAGTCTTCACAACCTATCGCGATGCTTACAAGCAGAGCCCAAGCCAGAAAAAATACTATATATCATGAGTGCACCCAGCCTAAAATATAGGGGGGTGCTCGAATTTTTCGATTTTCGATATGCGGATGTTTTACTGAAAAAAACTTAAAAATTAAAAAAGGCGCCACTAAGTTCAGGCCTACGAATTGTGCATCCGCGCCGAAGTCCTGTGGACCTTGAGGACCTTTTGTCTCGTTTACTTGGTCTTTTTGTTTCACTGAGACGGACCTTTTTGCCCAATTCGCCAAATCGGGGAGCTCATTCGAGTCCTTCGACCCCCCAGGTGCGCCAACGTATATAATTGATGACGTACACTATATTCATCAAAGCTAGATGCCGAATTTCTATCTGTCAGAAAACATGTGTCTGACAATTTTGGATAGATAGTTCGAGTGATTAGTTTACAACATAATTGTGATTACTACTGCTTCCTGAAGTTTTACTGAAGAATATCAAATGGCATCAAAAATCCCATTGACATAATTATAGAGATTCTTCACAACAAACGAGCGGGATACGTAGTCTATAACCTGTGTCTTTATAGGGTAGAATATTTTGAAACGTCGGGATTATTCCCTGTTAGTTTATCTAATCTTTAACAAAACTACTCTGGTTCATTCCTTTTTATGTTACCAATGCACCGTGTTATTTTTCGCATTTTGGTACAACTCTTGGTTTTTAAAAGTGGAAAAATATTTCTGAAGCTGTCAGGTATACAAGATGACATTTACTTACAAATTTAGTTGCTTATCTTTTTCTCTCAGTATAATTATACACCATAAAGAACTGATAAAAGACTTTCGACTCGTATACAGTATGGTTTAAAAACCGGCGGAGATGCGAAAAATTTCAATGGCACCAAATTCTAAGGCAAGAACCCGCACCGGAACAAACAGACGCAAACAAGATTCGCGCATGCGCGGCGCAGACTCTATAGCGCGAGATCAAAGTTGTCATTCCAGGGATACACATCTATGATCCTGGGTATGAAATAAGTCAATAGCCGTTCCTTACCAGTTAATTCTCTAAACAAAAAATCGGCCTTGGGTTGTTTCACAATCCGGATCTTAATTTCACTTCTACAATTTTCATTCTTAACAATAGAGCTTGTTTGTCTGACAAGCTTTTGACGGATTGACAACACATGTTAAAAAGAGCGGAGGTATTTGAATGTAATTTCAATCTATGACAGCACACATTAATTGCTGACGGTATGCCAATTGAGATCGTTGTGAAGGGAAATTTATTTCCGTAATAAATCAAGTAATAGTTAACGTTTGACTCAAGCAAGAAAGACTTAACGAAGAAACGATCCATGGAGAAGTTCATAGCTCTATAAATCTAATTTTACGCGTCGTAAGACATACTGTACAGTCACGGGGCAGTAGGTTAACAGTCATAGACAACAGCTAACCGAAAGTCGCATTCAGATTCCGCGGATAACAACATATATAGTCAGAGGGAACACAAGAGAATCTGTACTGCATGAAATCCAAGGAGATCAAACTGTCAGAATAAATGATGATTTTGAAATTTGGTGAATAAATTCCATTGAATTTGCTCAAAATTTGCGCACTTGTATTTTTTAACCATAGTGTCAATCTTGTTCACATGTTCTTTTGATGCTTACGCGTGCTTTTATATGATGTAACAGCCAATGATCTGTGTAGATAAGATCATGTTGTTTTTATTAGCCAATCGTTAAGTATGTGTATTATTATGATTTGAGCAGAATACTGGGATTCTGTCAGTAGTTGAACCTACAGGACATGCTTCAGTTTATCGAAGAAATAGTACAACAGAAGATTCTAAAGAGGATCTGGACAAGGGCAGGGATTAATGATCAGGAAGTTAACTAAGAGTCAGTCACTTGCATTGTGGGTAGTTGGATACTGCCTACACGTGTTGCGTCACGACGAACTGTGACCAGAAATAGAAATTGTGGATAATCGGATACTGCCTAAACATGTCGTTGCGTCACGAAACTAGGACATTGGCCAGCGTAGTGTCTCGTGGGTAGAGCGATAATACAGACTTGTGTTGCGTCATGAATTACTGCAGCCAGCAAGTACGCCGTCGCAGTACAGGTTTTAATTGTTTTAATTTGTGGTTAATATAGAATTAAGTTAATAATTAATTACTGGATTTAATCATTCCCAATCCATCCAAGCACAATCACAAAACATAGCTAGCCCAAGGTTAATATCTGACAATGATAGTTATGTCAGTGATCTTTCATTATTTGACCTTCTTTGGTCTGTTACGTTTATAAATCAATTATGTTAGACACAACACTTTGACCAAAACGATTGACATGGGCAAAAAGTCCGGTGCCGATACGTTGGTCTTATGACAATGTCACGACTTGTATTTTGTCAGTTGACTTACACATTCTATATATTAAAGGCAAAACATCGAAGATATGTAATTTTAGTTTTTCCATTTTAACTAAATGTTTAACCAATGTCATTGTTCGGGTGATAATAATATTTGATTTCGTTACTCAAAAAAACAACCAGGGCAAGGTTAACCACAATCGTACTCTATCCGCATTGCGCGATGTTGAAACGAAGTATTGTCAGCCACAATACTGGTGCCTGTATTCCAGGTAACACAACTATGCTGACAGTTGACGTTTTCAGTCGTTGAAATTTGACAAGCAGTTGCTTTGTCGCCTCGCTTTTTATTAATAGAAACCAACTTACCGGATTGCATGGTAAAAATGACAAAAGAACTCGTTAAAATCCAAGTCGCGTCATCCCAGCTGATGTGTGAGAAGGGCGAATCCAGTTGACTGGAATTGGAAAGCACTGATTCCGACAAATTCATGGTCTACATGTACATATCATCAGTCGTCTTCATATGCGAAAGAGTTCAAGGCGAAATGTCTTTTTCACGGAAGCGATCGAAGAGCTTTTACCTGACAATGGTTCAAACCCGCTCGCGTCTCCACTCCGCGATAAGCAGCCCACACAGCACTAGAAAGATGGACCACCACGGCAACGGAAATATATTTCGTGGAAGTCACGTGGTCGATCATGGTTGATTATAAAATGTCGTTGACCGGCCTCAAAACTGCTAAATCAGTAATTGTAACTGGGGTAGCAGTTGCGAAGGCCCACACAAGTGGGCAGTTGCACCTGCATCCTGGCCGTCGACGTCACTTTGAACGGAGTTTGAATGGTAGACCCGCTAATGATTGGGTAATTGTTAAGAAAAGAGTCATATATTGCTTTTCGATTCGATTTAGTAAGTATACGCATGAGATGCACCCAGTTTCAAGAATGAGGGTACTTGGTGTGCTATCTTTGCTTCTATGCAAATTATATCACAGTCTAATTAGCAAGTTCCCTTCATGAGACCCAATTCATAAGATGAATTAGCCATTCGATACATCTAAAAATCGATGTATGATTGCTACATGTACACGGTGATCAAATAGCGGCGTGAAATCAATAAACAACGGATTCTGTTTTCTCATTAACGCAGTGCTTTCATATAATGACTCTCCGTGAGCGACTCGGGCTTCAGAGAGCACACTCAGATTTTCTTTTAAAGCTAACTTCACCATTTTCGAATGCTTATTCGATCAAGTTAGCATTTTTTGGTCACTCTAATGGGTATGTTTATCCTTTTAATGGATTTCTGTTAAATGAATTTAATAGAAATGACCATTCGCGTTACAAGAAGTATGAGGTTAAGTGAAAAAGTCTGGGAAATATCAACCGGTCCAATAAGATGTGCTCTCTCCCTTTTTGTTCTGAACACCTATACTTAGTGGATGAAACGCACGTCGCCGACTCTCATTTTCAGCCTTTTTACCAATTTGTCATTTGACTTGAGCTACAGTAGGATATGTGAAACGCGGTTTGTTATATTCTCAGTTGAGATAATTAAGGACAAAGGTCTAGGGTTTCCTTGGTTTACTTCACAGTCAGTTCAAAGATGATTCAACTAAAGTAAACGCATATCCGAGCTGGGTTTTGATAAATAAAACACGTGACGAGGAGAATCTACATGTACATGTAAACAGTTTGTACAGCACAGTTTCCGACGAAGAGAGAGAAAGAGAGTAAGTGCTTCAAAAAATGTAAAATGGTTCTTTGTTGACCATATATTGGTATATTGGTAAACTTGACAAACTCTACTTTTTATTAAATGTCGTTCTAGGAACAGTGATACAGAACTATTTGAAGGTTAGTACTTCTGAGACTTTTCTTATACAAAAACGATTGGCAAAGGAGTAAAAGATTCTGCAAGTAAAACATTGGTAGCCAGAGGGATATTGGTTGTATTTCTGAAACAGTTCTCTATAGAGTTCCAAAAATATTCAACAAAATCACACTGTCAGTGTCACACGTTACCTATAACAGAAAGTGCAGAGGGAGTCAGTTATTCCTAAAGCCAATTTCCGATGAAACAGGTACTACACGTATTAGTAAAATTAAGGCAGAGACGATTCAATGGATATTGAGCGACATGTTTGTTGTGTACGCACAACAGTTAGTGGTAAAGTAAGTATACTGTGCGTCAATCCGTCCGTCTGTCTTCTCTTTCTATGTTCTAGTGTCTCTGATTCGCCTAAGTTTCAGCGTCTTTGTGTAAGAAGCCAATTAGAAAATTCTGCATCTGTCAATGAAAGAATACTGGAACATAACTGTTGTAGTTTTTATATCCATTTTGAATCAAAATAAATTTTAAAAAGTTTTCCCCAATTCTCTTATGTATGCATGGAAAAGCAGGACCGTAGGAAGCGGGGGGGGGCACGGCCCCCCTCCCAAAAATTTTCAGGCGACTGGCTTAAACCGTGGCAACCGACATAGGCATGGTTCCGGGGACAGTCGAGAAAAGAAAGACTGAGAAAAACCGATTAAAGAGAAAATTCAAGAGGATATTTAACAAATCTGCTTCAGTGCATAGTTTACCTTTTGAGGACCCTGGCCAGTACACCGTCGTTACACATACATGTATATTTCGAAAACACGAGAATATTTGTAAAGCGAAGCTTTTGAGGAGCGTACTAAGTTTCTGGATCTTTAAATTCAATAAGTCAATTTTGCGAATGCAAAACTATATTTTTCTAGAGGCGCCTCCCTGGCAAGGGATAATGGAGACAACTTTTGCTTTATTTTTTTTCTCGAAACTGTATATCACTTGAGAAATATTGATGACCTGACAGATAACATCAATTATCGCGCATTTCCTGATATTTGAAAATAATTATATTTTTATATTTAGGAGCCCCGTCCTTGAAGGAGGCCATTAATGACATTCAAGTGGCCACCTTTTTGTGTTTTTATTGACAAAGTCTTACGGGGCCGCACACGGAAGGCCCATTGTTGGAATCGATTACCTTATTTTCCTGCTTTTTTGAAATCGTGCTTTCATGTTGAAGGAGTGTACTCCCTGCCTCGTTTTAGGACCACACGACGGAGGAATGAACTGTCACTTTGTTCCAAGCTTAATGATGTTTAGCCTTTCATCTTAAGGTGCCCCATTTCAGACGGTGCCCTCTCTCGGTGGAGCAGTTTGGGGTGATTGTCCCTTTGTCCCTCTATATACGTGTATACCTGCGCGTGCAGGACAAGTGTACACAGGCACTATGTCTGCCCGTGCAAGAGAGGTGTACACAATCAATTGTGGTTGATAAAATTTATTACAAATGATTCTTTAAAATAGACAAATTTCGACTATTTCTAAGAATGGTATGACATGTTGTAAGATGTTGATAAGAATTAATATTAACGAATAGTGTAATATAAGATCTAAGTTTTTTTCTTCAGCCCCAGGAGCAATGTGTAATGCATACAGAAAAATGCAACAGTCAGGGCACGGACTTCTGGGAGGGAGAGGCGACACAACAATTTGTAATCATCGGCATTAAATATTTCAGCATCTGAAATATTACACAGATTCATTCGAGTAAGTCAGGCAAACGCAGTTTAATTAATAATCCTCTAGTGCCACCTGCCGCCCCAAAGTGTTGTGCCAGAGGGTTCCACTTCAATCCTGTCTTGCAGCCATTGTATTACTGCTGATGAATTTCTGTAATTACTTCACGTTTCGTCTCTTGTAGTTGTTAAACGTAAATTGAAACATTAGAACGTTCTAGAAACCATGCGAAGTTAGTTGTAGCAACAATAGGGGGTTACATATATCAAACTTGACGAATATCCGTGGCGTAGGCGCATTGGATTTTGGAATTAAATGCTGAATGACGTAAATGTGAAGATGCGTCTTAAAACGCTACGCAATATTGCCACAAGTCAAACTTTAATAATTCTGCTAAAACTATTAATTGCTTAAAAGTATTTCAATAAACACAATATACATTCATTGACTGGCCTTGGCGCATTACAAGCTTCAAGGTGTAAGGTGCATGTATATCAAATCCAAATAGAAAAAAATATTCTGTAAAGAGTTCGTCTCTCCCACTTGTTAGACGAAGTACAGGCTCTAGTTCCTATGTTTTAGTTATAATAAATGTCGTAGCTCGCTACATGAATATAGACAATCTAAATCCGTGGTCATGACCATAATATGGAATAGTGGTATATACATGTAGCTAGACACTCCATATCTATGGTCATGACCATAAATATAGAATAGTGTGCTACATACATAGACATTCTAAATCCATGGCCGTAAACATAACATAGCATAGAGCATTAACCCCTGTGTGTAAATTAGACACTGCCAAGTATTCACGGTGGAAGCTGAGATTCCAAGTTCATCAAAAAAAAAACAAAAACAAAAAACATTCTTGCACAATACTGCCATTCTACCCAAACAACCAAAAATTTGAAAAATACAGTAGGGTTGCCGCCATCGAAAGGATGGATTTTGAAGAACGTAAAGACCACTACTTGTGAATTACACAAAAGGATTATTTCCGATGATTAGTTATAAAAATGTTACTGTTTCCGGTAGTATCACAAGAAAAGTATTTCTTGACAAGTTTTACTATGAGTTGTTTGTAAGGAATTCCCACTTGTGGAAAACACTGCTGTCTAGGCTACTATTTGTAATTGTAGTGTACACGTCAAAAGGGGTACTCAAAGAACTCAATCAATCATAAACAACGATTTCAACGTTTTTTGTCAGTGAAGTTCAAGTTTACATCGTGAACCGTTATAGGTACCTCAGTAAACAAACCTTAATACGAATACCCCATCTCCCATATCCCCCCGGTTACCCGTCAAAAGTCTGCGAGCATGCATGCAGAAGTTGTGCATTCCTGTTTGATAAACAAATTCGTTGATTTCTGATTTACTTGTTTATGTATCTTCGGATATCGATAGATTCATAGATGATTTTTGACAATTAGAAGCTAATCTTGTAAGAATTGGTGATAATACAGTGAATTTAATTGCTGCCTGAAGTTGGAAAAACTCTAAAATCCGATTCCCAAATAGTAAAGTACACTTAGACGCATATCTAAAATAACTCTCAAAGACATTGACGGAATTCGTACACAAAACTGTAGATAGAAAAAAAAGTTTGAAAAATCCTTAAATAAATAAGATTAAACTCATTTCTTGGAAAGGTTGTCTTCGCATTTCCTTGGTGTTTTTAGTTTCCAGTATTATTGAGTAATGATTTTTTTTCTTCAAAACTGAATTAATTGCTTTTCCTGACTGACGTATCCACGTTAAAAATAAGATGTAACAATGCAGTAGGCCGCGCAGGCTCTCAGTGATAACCACAAAGATTGAATTCGAACTGCAAACGTTCAGGAAGTGTGTAAATTTTGGGAAACATAAACTGAAACTGAAAAAACAGTCGTGTTTCAACTGGGGATTTTGAAACAGCCCCAAAGGCACTATACCAGGGACTTCGGGGCCCCATATCTTTTCAAAAAAACTCTTTCAAAGAATGACCATAATAAAGTATAGTTTTCCATAAACTGAATCACATAAAAACGAATCTTGACCTTAGAACTAGTGCAGACGGTCGGCACGAGCTAAGCTGCCTGTCTCAAGTGAATCATAGTTGAGCTGACCAGCAACTTGCTTTAGTTCATCGGGAATTTCGTATTTTCACACTGTTAGATCTCAGCTATAGCTACTTGAGGCAGCTCTCCTCGCTACAGGTCACTGTACTGGTCCTAGGCCCATTCTTATTCTCCGTGTTACGGTTACTCAACCCTTAATGGCTGGATCCCCAGGATTGTTCGAGAGGCGGATCCATGATTTTGAGTTGAGGAAGGGCTAGGGCAGAGTATTAGTCAGGGTTTTACCGGTCAGAAATTGGCAGCTCCGTACTGCCAAATGGAATCTGGGAGAATGCTAGGGGGGTCATGGCCTCTTGGCCCACTAATTCCGCCACTGTGCCTCCCCACGTAGGAGTTTCGGTACAAATATGGTGGCATCGAGAG
>NMRA01000355.1:0-65876 GCA_002633005.1 Phoronis australis | reverse complement strand
CTCTCTTTCTCTCTCTCTCTCTCTCTCTCTCTCTCTCTCTCTCTCTCCTTCTCTCTCTCCCTCCCTCTATTCCTCTCTCCTTCTGTACTTCCCTCCGTCCCTTCCTCCCTCCCTCCATCCCCCTCTCTCATACTTGCAAACGTAGAAGACTTTGCAATCTTGCCATTTCAAGAATGACGTGGGTTACAGAGCATACTTTAGTTTTTAATGTTTAAATTGTACATGTATATGTTATTAATAAATGACAAAGTTGTAAAGTCTTCGAAGTCGGCAAGTATGGACAACGTTTCATGGTTATGTAGGATCTGATTAAGTAACGTCAACTCAAGGGTCAATTGCCAAAAAAACAAGATGTGTCAACCAGTAGAAGTATGTAATTACAAAAAATAAGAAAGCTGTCAACCAGTACAAGTACATAATTACAAAAAATAAGAAAGATGAGGTGTTATAAAAATACACTTTATACTCACGTGACATTGTTATTATGACGTCGCCACCCTTTTTAATTCAAATTTTCATTTGAATCAAAGGTACACTGACATAACCCAAATACCTTTTAGTCGAGTTTAATGAAACCTTCCTTAATTGGAAACTTGCCGATATATGTGACGAGCGCTTTTAGAAATTTTTAATTTTTAATGACTCGTTCATTTTGGTTTCGAAGCCAAATTAACTCACAAAAGGTAATTAGGCGTTTTTGTAAAAAACATTCTCCTGTGGTACAGTACAGTAAAACTAGTACATTCTAGTAAAATAACTTCATGGGTTATTACACGGTTGTATCTGCCATTTGAAGCTAATATTGTGGTATAAAATAGTGTACGTTTGGAAGTAATGAACAAAGCAAGGTTTGCTTTCAGTTTTGTGATGTGATGTCTCTTAGAATTTTGAATGGTTATTTTTTTCGTTTTATGTACGAGGTAATGGCCAACCTTCGTGAGAACAATTCGTGATATATCTAGCAATCAACACAGTAGTGGACGTTTTGATTCCGCTATACATGTAAGTACGTGACTGGTTCTGTACATTTGAACAGTAAACATTTGTTTTCCGTTACTAGATCGGCGTGTTTCATTGATGAAGGAAATGTTTTTCTGACTTTATATAATTTCGAAGAGAAGAACTTTATACCTTTGGAAACGGACAATATGGTGAAAAGTTAATAGCATGGTTCCCAACTGATATCGCTTTTTGATAAAAACTAAAATTCTAAGATATAACTCCCACAAAACTGGAAGAAGATCGTGCGTCCTGGTTGTCTGAATCTGTCTGTGAATTGAGAAAACAATCGAAGTTTATAATTGTCTTCAAGGCAACCAACCTTTCTAAAGGATACTGTCTCTTAACTTCAAGATCATTGTTTGGTATTTCATCGCTTAGGTTCAGCTGTATTGTTTTTGTAAGATCCAGGTAATATGTAGACTGATATTGCAATAACAAGACATAAGACATAAGGCACTGCTTGATTGATGCTTACGCTTCGATCACAAACGTTAATTGGTAATTACAATGAAATATCAAGTTCGTACCGACATCCTCAAAATGCCTATTGCGCTATTACATGTACGTTGTTTCCATAAGCACTTCATAACAATGTTTCATCTAAGGACAGACGCCAGGATTATTAACGTGCCTACGTAAGGCCGGCTTTCTCAATAGATCAATTAATAAAGGACGTTTCACCTGCCTTGGTGAAGTAAACCCATGGCGAAGTATTTGTCCTTTCTGTACGTCAGATGGTTCAAGAGGTTGTACATGGAGTGACACTTTGTGGACCCAAATTAACAAACTTTGCTTCAAGTTTGGACTTCAAGAATCAGATTCCACTTTTGGCATTCTTCATGGATGCAGTTGTCCATACCCAAGTTTTCAACTTAAGATTCATCTGTGGCTTCAAAAAAGCACATCTCATGCGAGTGGGGACTGGGCGAGACCATTTTTATAGCGCTAAGGTGTGTAAAGATTCTTAGAAGGTACACGGGTTGCTGACCACTTTAAAGTTGATAGTGATGCGCCCGCTTACTGTTTAAAATATACCAAATCTTTTTTTGAGGAAATTTTGATTTGCTGAAAATGGCAACAACGTGGCATACACCGATGACTTGTGGTTTGCGCTACTTGTATCTAGATTAAGTACATCTCCACATGACCAAGGCTAGGCATTTATTATCATTTTGGATTCTCCAATTACCTCAAAATGAGCCCTTCTTGCGTGACAAGAAGGCCAAGATTTATGTGACCAAAGTACAACTCACTTGTTCAGTTGTCATCCAGATTCCTTCAGCAAAATATTTTGATTGATTGCTTTTCATTCATCAGCGACTCCAAGTCGATTAATTTGTGGCTTGGCGTGTTTGCTATCAATGCTAATGTTTTTCGCCAACTGCTTAGGCAATTCAAAAGTGACCACTGTCTGGTAGGACTACATGCCAGCCAATTACACATCAGGCTTATTACCGATCACGTGTGAACACTGTTTCTTTTATATTTTTTCCGGTCATATTAACGTAAAAGGTCTTGAATGGACACACCCAGCAACTGCTCATTTTACGGTCTGCATAACTATGAGACATGCTCTCCAATTTAGCTACATTTTTAACGATTGTTCGCAATGTCAATTGGGAATTTGCTTTACAGCAGCTCACCGGAAGATAAGAAATTGTACAGAGATTATAAGCGAGTTTACATCAAGCTGTGCAACCTTAGGTACAGTCGTGCTTTCAATCAAGTTTCCGTTAATGAAGTTCTGTTACCACCCTATAGTGATTTTAAGACCATAAAGATAACCGCAGACGTAAACAACAAAGGTATAGTTGAGTTATCACATCATCTAATGATTATTAAACAACGGAAATAATTTGTGGTCAACCGTTACACTTATTTTAATGATGCACCTTCATTAATTACTAGGAAAAGGCCACTGGAAAATAGGGACGAGACCTCGGAATCACGTGTAGAAGGCTATAGACCGGCGGACAATAGCACTTACGTGTAGCATAGATGAACGAGGTACCAACATATGACCACCGAACCCCTGTATGGATAGAAATGGTTGTCTGTCGTCGTCTGCACACCGTGTGTGGCTCCCGTGCAAGAGGCCAAAAATGAGCTAGATTGGATACTCCAGGTACCGACCAAAGCTATTTTAAGCCGAACAATCGTGACGCACTGAACACCCAAGACAGACAAGTTGCCCTCTGGTACGGGTCCACCAGAAACCTTAAAAGGATCCCCTCGAAAATGCGCTAGGTCATATATTGGAGGTTCCGCAAAAAACAAATCCCACATGATTTAATACATGCTACTGGTCACTAAATTGCCTTTGACAGAGAAATTGCACTTTGGGTTGTGCCCGCCGGAAACCCGCAAACATTTCAGTTTCGCTATGCACCTGGAGATTTGAGCTAGATTACTACACCTGTATATATATTTGAGGTGACAGTTAATTCAAAGCGGAAAATCGAATCGCACTGAACGCCGAATGACCCGACAGAAGAATTGCACTTGTCCGCCAGGAAACTCAAAAGAACCCCCAAAATGATCTAACTCATATATTCGAGGTACCACACACATAAAACTACCAAATCGTTCAATGTATGTCACCGACCAGCAAATAGCTTATGGCAGACTACATACCCTCTGGGCTGCGTCCGCCTGAAATCTAACACACAGCCTGGTAATGGAAGTTTGTGCCATCTTAGATTATACAGTACGAGACCCCTATTAAAGCTCAGTAGAGTTTCGTAGGAAGCAAAAATCACGATTATAAAGCTTTTGTGATCACGTGCTTTGCTTACAGTACACGCATTGCGATATATACACAAAACGTATCGAGAGTGGCGTACATGAAGTAATCTCCCGCAAGACATTATATTCCGCGTATAGTCCTCGAGCGAAGTATTTATCCCATGCACTTCGAATTCCTAAGTTTCTTTAATTTTTGCCTCGTTTTTTTAAGTACTTCACTCAGACTGTTCACTTGGCGGATGACATGCAAAAGACCGGATTCACGCGGCGGAGATTAAAATCCAAAGCGAGGCTCACTGCGATAAACAACGCGAAAGTTGAAATTGCCTGAGTTAAATGGCCAGTCTTTCGAGTCCAACCTGGATATTAAATCTTAAAAATGTGTCGACAGTGAAACACAGAGACATCGAAAAATAGATTAGAGAACATGTCAACGCACCAAGAGTTGTCTGACGAAAGGTTATATTTTTTCGTAAAACTATTTTCGAAATATGAAAAGTGAATATGACCAAATTGCGGCGATTGTAGTGTTACGGATTAGGTATTATGCTGAATGCAGGGTTACGCATCCTCTTGTAATTAAATTGTTGATAAAAATGATTTCAACACGAACCAGGTCATCTGCTCGTATTGTTGACGAGTTGAAGATTTTCCTTCGTCGCGGCGTATTGCAACAACCCCATGCTTCCGAATCTCAACGTCCTTAGGGATTGTAAAGCTTACAGTTGAGTGTCCATATTTTTTCTAACCGTTCGAGTAACGCGGACCTACACCACTACGCCCATACTGTAAGCTAACACAACTATCGTAGCGAGAATCGTTTTAGAACGCGCCTCCTGTCGGCGTGAACTGGGTCTATATACATTATATGTACATGTACTTAGGCTGCAAGTTTTCTCTAGTAAAAGAAACAGTTTTAAATGTGACGATTTATTACTTGAAAAGAGATAACAAAGATGAAAACAAGGGGTAACTTTTCATTGAACTTGTAACATCTCTGAAAATAGTTAAATAACAATATATTTACCGAGAATTCGGCGCCTGAGTTGAAGACAATAAAATAGTTACAGTCGGTAGCAAATGAAAACTGAGGCAGAACTATCATATAATGAACAGTTCTGTTCCAGATGTTACGATTGAGACCTGACTGTATGTTGAGCGTTACTAACGATGCTATAATTGTATTACATTGGACCATTTTCCGAAAGTTTGGTGATCGAACCGGCTATCAACGTCGAATCGACATTGACCTACCTTTTGAACTTTCCATGTCAGAGGTCACTGTTGAAGTAGCGAGGGAGGTGAATACGGAAAACTTTATTACATGGCCGTATTTCCCTCGACAGATTCAACGCCTAAGGGATAAATCGCAGTCTTTCGTTTTTTTTTTGAATTTCCGTAACATTTTCACCTATACCAGAGAAGACTGTATTGTCTTCGTCTATACTGACCACCCGCAACAAATGGCCGATGACAGAAAGTAAGCATTGTGGAAAACTCCTTATAAACCTCAAACTTTGGGATACCATAAATTGCCAACTAATCAGCTCATACTATGGTGGACTATCAAAACAGTTAGCTGGAAAGATACTTCAGCGACAAAACATGGCCCATAAATTTGCTTAAGATCGAGGAATCGTGAAAATAATATCCAACGATTCCTTTCATCCCATTGGCTACTAACCACCGTTTTCAACCAAAACAAAAGCGTGTTTTCTAGAAACGGCCTTTAATTAAGATAAACTGGAAACAGCCGGGACAACACTTTCACACCAATCCTACATGTAAGAACACATTGCCATGTGCTGTAATATGAGACACCTTAAAATCACTGTCATGTCGACGATACATGTAGTTATGCTCTTTTGTGTTTAATCTCGTTTCTTGTTTGCTTTAAAGAAGAACATAACGTTTTATAAACCTGTTTCATGACTGACTTGTTCGTGAGACTTCTGTTTGGTCTTCTGGGTGTAGGAAGTTTTCGCCAGTTCTTTTTGTCAGCTACAAAAAACGTCATAAGCACACCTCTGTTTAGATGCGGTGCGAAATCAGGAGGGTCCGTGAGACACATTCTGCGCTTCTTCTGCGGAATTCCGTGGCAGCAAACGCAGGCTTCAGTCGTTTCCATTATGGTGCAGTTAGCTCCCTCACACAATGACAAGTCATTCAAACGGTTTTCGGAACTATCCATACATGTACATGTATGTCCCTTTGTCTGTGCACGTTCACGGATTCTCTCAATTATTTCTTGATCAGTGTATTTCTGTTCGAGCCTGTAAAACCTATCGATCAACCTGTGAAGTCTTCCCCGGATGAGCACTTACATGTATCTAAGTCGGGATTGCGAGTTGACGTTTATTATTGTGCGTTATGTTTAAAAAGGAATTATCCTCACCCTAACCAATACTTATGTAAAATGTAAACAAAGTCTGTCTCATTAGATACAATTTATATTGCCTTGGAGTGTTCCAGAGTGCAAATGTTTTGATAAGCCAGCAATGAATAAATCCTGACAAGACTTTTATGAACGGAAATTATATACATTTATAATTAGTTGGGTTTCGAACGTCCCCGAGAGTTAATATACAGTATGGATTGAACTTAAAAACAGAATCCCTTATTAAAAATTCCATTTTAACACTGAGCGTGTCAGGTGGTATATCATAAACCCCGGCGTTTCCGATTTTGAGAGCGGGATCATTTGTTTTACTTGGACAGAATTAAAGACATCGACGGCCTCCTAAGATGTCCCTCTACTCGTAAAAAGGTTCTTATAACGCATCACGACTTTGAAGTTTTGATCAGTGTAAAGCAAAATTCGCCTAAAAGCTTCCGGCGTATGAAGCTACTTCACCGTCACTACTAGCAACCTATGACACAAATCGGGATATCTTCACGTACTACATTTAGCAAGGGTCAGCTGTCCGGTCATTCCTCTACCCAGTCTCTCTGTAGTTGGGGTCTTAATTCAGGTGAGGTCAATTTAATTACAGTGTAGTTATGTCGCACGGCGACCATCAAGGTGGACCGAATTAGAATGTTTCTCCAAAGGCGTCTTACATGTAATTCACGTGAACACACGTCATCGATGATATGCATAGACCCAGAAAGGATTTTTGAAGAAAGTATTTGCTTTTAAAAAGACAATATTAAATATATTTTTGACGAGGTGAAAACCTTTTATTCGGTGAACGGACTTGGATAACCGCCCGACAAAATGCACGAGAATGAGTTTGGTACAAGGACAGAACCGGGGTGTTCTACCCCCTTTACTGCCTGACGAAGGGTTACAGTGTACGTGTTGCCTCGACAAGAGGTAGATCATGAGCGTTTATTTACGGAGGGGTGTTGGCAATTTCTGGGTACTGGCTTTATGCTCAGACGTGGTGGTACGCAATGGGTGGGTACATGATACCACAAAACGCCAGTAAACATTAATTTTTCAGACACCTGCATAGATACTGGACAGCAAAAAGAATGTTCATTTGCCCAATTACAGGGATTACGACAAATGCCATCAATCTCATTATTAATGAAACCAGATGGCCGGTGATTCGTCTGCACTAACGGGTAGGGTGGCATTAACTGACAATGTTCTGGATTGGTCTTTCACAAATTTGTAGTGTTCACGGGATTCCTTGTCCTCCCAGTTCATTTCTTTCACTTTGAAGAACATTTGTCTAAGCTAAGTTTGCGCCGTGAATTTGAGGCTGATTTTTACTTACATACACACTGTACATTTTCTTCGTACAAACCCGTTCTGCCAAAATGTACACAAAGAGGTGGAATCAACAATTGGTCGGACTTCAAAACCAGCTGCCTGGACTGCAAACCCCAGCTGCAGGTCACTAACTTTGTGGTCGGACCTCAAAACGGGTTGGTCGGTACTTCAAAACCTGATGGCCGCACCCAAAAAGTGGTTGACTGGACCTTAAGCAACGGCCTGTTCTCCAAAACTATGACCGAACAAAACGCCGATTTAAAACAAAAGAAACAATAGGGTACGAAAAATAAGCACTAGAAGTCTCTTGAATCCTTCGAGACTTTTTAAAGGAGTCTCTGAGGTAGTCAGCCGTGGTGTTTGAGAACCGCTCAATTGGTTATAGCACGGCCATCGTGCTTTGAGTCCAGCCAACTATTTTTTTGGGTGTGACAATCGCGTATTGAAGTCTGGACAACACGTTTGATCAGCCCTCCAATAAATACAAAATTCACCAAAAAACTTAACCCCGTGAAACTAATGTTTACTTTTTTAAATGGAGGTATTACCTGAAGTTTCTCAAAAAATATATATTAGTCTTTAATGGAAGCTTTTTAGTAGAACATGTTTACGGCAGTTCATTTATTGCTGAAAACCAGGCCTAATCAATGTTTGTGTTTTATGCAACGAATGCCTGTTGGGGGTACGATGCGTGACAAAACCGCAAGGGTAAAACATACGTGTTCAATAATCTTTTAATATCTACCTGTAAATGAGCAACCTACATGTATATGTAGCTATTAGCACACAACTCAATTGCGCGTGAAATATCCGCAAGAACTGGGAATACAGTTGTTGCCATACAGATGGTTGGTGTCAACTCGCAACAGACAGTTTCCATGGGTGGGAATGTAAGCAGGAGTTTGAATTTGTATCGATTTTTTACTATTCTGATTCAGTTATCATTCCAAATCTCGAATCGATCGATGAGCAAACGGTAGTGGAATTGCTTATAATCCGGTAACTCTTATAAGAAGCTTTGAAATCCTCAAAGCACTGTCGCATCCTTGGCGCAATTAATAATTCCGATAGGAAACGATAAAAGCAAGGTTACCAACTTGTAACATGTTGAAACGTTCTCTGGAAAATCTCAATCGTGTAATAGATCCGATTAGAATGTACTTTTTCAAATCACAATTTGTCTCTGACATATAATGATTGTTTAAAGAGACTTTATACGGTTTTACGGTCAAAAATGCAATTTTGGAATTGACTGTCTGAAACACAATTTTAGAATTGTTTTATAGAACAGATTTTGAAGTTATTAACTTTGACCTGAGACCATTGTCATAGCTAAGACAAATCTTAAATTTCAGTTTAGTTTTAAGAAAATAAAACTTAAATTTGACTCAAGTCCGTTTTAAGAAAGAGATCATAAGTTTGACATAAAATTTTCATAGAATTTTTCGCTTAATTTTGACTTTCTTACCAGATTGGGAAGTTTCAAAGTTTGGAAGTTGAGACAAATCTTAGGCTTATGTGAAATGTATTACTTAAAGAAAAAGAAGATTTGGGGACCATTTCACGATTTTGTTTCGGGAGAAAAGTTTAAAGAAGTATCATCATCATATCAACGCTGTAAGGATTGGAAATATAGACATCGCTCAGTAAGAAAATAATTATACGGTGCACGTTATCGCTACATGAATCTATTGCGGTTATTCAAGAATAGGCAGTTTGTTTTTCTCACTATTGTGGATTTTTGCATGCTTTACGAGTCAGGAGTATGATGGAAAATCAAATAACTAGTGAAGGTACTCGTATTTAAGTGTTGTAAAATCAAACATTCTGGTAATGTCTTCGGCGACTCTGCTCATCTCCGAATCACAAGCCTGGAGCAAATTAAATCACAAATTAACTTATATTACAATGTACAGGTAGCCTGTGACGTTGCCAATGGAGTAGAGTGCAACTCTGCCGTGGTTTAAATGGTTTAAATGTGCTTTAACTCTAAGCGGTCGCTGACGCTGAACTGCACTGGTTTCAACACCTTAATGTCGCGCGGTCAGGAGATCACGTAGTGACGACCTCCGTAATGTGGTGCGTGCACAGGTCTGTAGCTATATGCTTTTTATCGGTAAGACCACAGAAATGAGCCCCTTGCTTGTAACTTGAGCGATGACCACAAAGCTGCCGGCAGTACTGAAATCGTATATGTGCCCTATTTGGTATTAGATGACAACCTTTCTCGAGCACTTAATGCCAGCTGACAATCTTTGATTTCAGCGAAAACCATGTTTGTGTAAGACCAATACGGAGTTAATTAAAGAATATAGGTAAAAAGATTTGCATGTATACTCGGCTTGCTAAGGCGGACCCAAATACCAGGTGGGGAGGGGGAAGCGTTCTCCTTGGTTGGGGCATGAACAACAAAATTCTAACCTACATGTATGTATGGGCACGACGTTTGGTTTTCTGAACCTCAGCGACCACCTCATCAAATTCCATCTAGTGACTTAGACATTCCTTTCTCAACACCAGACATTCAAACCTCCTCGGAAAATTTCCAGTGTGCAGGTGCGGATCCAGGATTTTGGGTTAAGGGGGGTCAGGGCACAGGAATAACCACAGTTTCGATAGATGCGTGCGCTCAGCCTAAAATGTAGGGATGCAGGGGTCTCGAATTTTTGGGTTTACGGACCTTTTAACTAACCAAAAAACGGTATACGGGATTTGGGCAGGACAAAGACAGGGTCTAAGCATTGTTTATTCAACCCCAGCCTCCCGCCTGGTTGCGCACACGTGCTAGTCAGCAATTCGCACCCGAACAGCCAAACTGCCAAATGGTATTTGGTAGAATGTTAGGGAGGGCATGGCCCCCTTGGCCACCCTTAATCTGCCACTGGTATGCTATGTAAACCGAAGTCACCCATCCCTTTATTGAACAAGAGCATTGTTGTTTATAAGGTTGAATGTGACAACTGTAAGGAATTCTATATTGGACTCACACAGAGACGCCTATGTGACAGGCTGGGAGAACATCACACCTCAGAGAAAAGCAACATATATAGGCATTGTGTTAACAACAATCACCAAGCCAATTCAGTTAGTGTTATCTGCAGTGAAACTAATAAGGAATCACTGTACATTTAAGAGTCACTGACCATTCAGAATCAGCATGCTACTGATACTCTGCAACTATGGTGATTACCAGCAACTGCTTACTCTGTGTCTCTCACTTCACTTTATGGATGACACCTGACATGTATGTTGGCACTTGTTGTCCCATGTAAATATCCTGATGCTGTCTATCGAATAGACGAAACGTTAATTTATCATGAACTTCTTCATTTGTGCGGCGATCGTCCGGTTTTTAATCTTACTGTGGCTAAGAACTGATTTAATTAAATTAACTTGGTTTTGGAGACAACTTTGTCAAAGTGCTACAAATCCATTGACAGTTTTAGCAAATGGCATGTTATCAAGAGTTTCAAAGAATTACTTACTGTTCCGGTATTTCTATTTCACGAAGATGTCACAAATCACTTCTAATGCGTTTTGGAAAGAGGTATTTCAATGTGTACATGAATTCAGATTGTAAGTTTCCGAAAACGATGGCATTCATCAGCCTCGTCTATGGTTTAATTCGAATACTGTATACTAATAGATAACAAGCGTGTTTTCTATTAAAATTACAATGCTTTCAAACAGGCATAACTCATGTACACGACTTACTTAATTCTGATGTTAATTTCCTTAATTATAAGGAGTTTATCTAGAAATTTGTCTTTAGTCCTCAATTAACTTTATTTTATGGTCTACGAAGCTCATTATATGCTAACTGGAGTCAACTTAGAGAGGGAAGGCATCAAGTAAGTATGCCGCGTCGTCCACGATACATCGAGGTTATTTTTGGGAAATTTCAAAGGAGTAAAAGAAGTTTACCATGTTAATGTCTCTCAAAATTGTGAAAAAAACAAAGCGTCGAACGAAGTGGAGTGAAACATTAATAAAACCTCTCGGATACTACAGAATGGTGGTGCAATGTTTTTTCCTACATCTATTATTTAACCGAAGATGTTTCTCAGAGATGGCTTCAGTTTAGGCCGGTTCACAGAATTATAGTTTGTAACGAATTTTTATGCAAGATTGGCGTAATTGATAGCTCATTGCGCACTTTTTGCTTAGACCAAAAACAATCTGTTGTCCATGTGTACTGGTCTTGTGACGTTACTTAACAGTTTTGGATTAATGTAATAAATGGCTCGTACTTGCTGTTGGGCATAGTTTAGAACTGACCTTACAATCAGTTCTGTCTGGTGTTCAGATGGAGGAGGTTTCACAAAGTATTGTTCTTTGCCTCGGCATGTACCACATTTATATACAAAGGTTCGAGTGCAAAATTGCCTGCTAAATGAAGTACGGTGAATTAATAGAGTACTTGCAAGTTCTTTTTTGTTGGTTATACATGAATCATGGCCTCTACTTGTTCTCAACCTTAAATTACCCTTTTACATAGATGTACCAAGACTGTAAGATGACCTTAACTAATCTGTTGTGTTATTGCGTGATCTGTACCGTACCTATTACAGAAACAGTAGGTCAAGAGGCAACTACGAAGTATCCCGCTGAGGAAATTCCGTAGTTGTAGGGAAACTTCCGTTTTTACGGCCTTGGTGCTCTTGCAGTCGGATACGTTTATGTGGTGACAAATGTCGAGACACCATTACGCAAAAAAAATACTGGCGTGGATAATGGTATTGCGCATGCCCAAACAATCCGCTGAAAAAGAATTGCCATGGAATATGAAGCTCCCCATGGTTTAATTGTTTTGGGAGCTACAAGGGCTCTCAGAGTGGTTTTAGACCTTAGACTTAGGTTTTAGACTTCGGTAAAATAAAAACATAAACAATCGAGAAGCGACGTGCTATTTCATTAAAGATCGCTGGTTAATACGCCCTTCTTAAAGACAATGTCAAATCTTAATTCAAAAGCAGTCATGTCACTAACGGTGGAGCGGGACAAGGTGCTTACAAATGACAAGCCTTCATACTCCTTGAAAACTTTATTTTAGAACCGTCATTAAGCATTAAGATCGTAGTTCGAGTAGCTGATCTCATCGTAATCGTCAATATTGTTCAACAAAAGCCCTTATTACCGCTCTGTTTCAGGACATCTAAAATACGTAATTCACAGCAATGAAATCTAATAACGGCTAATTGATACCAAGTCCGTTTGTCTTGTGACGTCCACAAAACTACAACAAACGCGAAACGGCATTCTTCTCCCTCTAATCAGAATTTCACTTCTGGCCCCTTTCCAAGAGAGGAGACAAGACATGTTCTTGTACCCTAGGTTTCATAGACACGAGTTGAGATATCCGAGCTTTTTGACAATCCTGAAACACAATGTATTTTTCAAAAATATCGCTTTCAATGTACACTGTATCTTAGTCTCGGGCCCACAAGCATTGCCGAAATTGCACGTGAATTGGTACGTTTATTAAACCAAATTAAATATTCGATACGAGGCACAAAATTGCGGATTATCATTCTGCTGTAAGAGATGGGTTGTTTGAAAAGAGAGATCGAAACGGGGATCTGGGGCGCAATCACGTCGTATACATATCGCTAGACGGGCATATCTACTGTGCTCTTTGTTTTTCTTTCTTATGATGGAGATAAGGGCGAGAACCGACTGACGGGCGCCCAATGTACGATATCCGTGCGATCTGTATTGTTATATCCAACAACGACCCAACAAAGGGAAACAATGGCAGCGTTCCAAAGGCGATGACCATGCCACGCGCTTACGCCCGTCGCATGGATCTCGCAAGTTAAACAATAGCTTGCGAAATCCACACGACAACATTTTGCATGTGACAGCCTGTTGTTAAGGCAGTAAGTACGTCATCTACAAGCATATATAAGTAGGATATTCAAACGAAAAATCAGAAAATTGTTTTTTATGCTATAACCTGTTACCTAAGTAATCACTTAGAACACAAACATATATGTTGTCAGTAAGAAATATATTTTTGGTAATGATTGAAGAGGGAAATGGACTTTTCTCATAACCCTACAAACCGAGAAGAAATTCTATGGTATTTGTAACTGTTTCCAGTGGTTCCTCAACAGCAAGTGTAGACGACTCGAGGCTGTTGTCTTTAGAGTCGGTTGCGTGGGTAGTAAATAAATATTTCAAATACACCAAAATACTTTGAAAAGACAATACTCCCTTTTAAAAGAGATGGCGTAAGTACGTTCCTTGCTAATTTTAATATTATGTTGGGACACGTATCTATTTCGATGACAAGCTTTCTTTTGTCTTGTTATACCTACATGTAAAACTAAGGAGGCCAAACTAACACTGTCTTGTATGGAGGAAATCTCATATGTGGCCACTTTACGTGTTTGAAACATCTGTAAATCCCGTACGTCTTAATTTTGATGTTACTCACTAAAACGCGTGCAACTAATCTTAGTTTAAAATCGAAAATTAAACGATTATCAAATTTAACAGTTTGTAATGACATTCTAACGCCTGTGGTAATCAAAACTCAAACTGGCAACTGTGGCCGATCACGTGACTCGCGTTCTAGTTGCCCTGAGTATCGAGTCATCTGTTATTGTCTGCGCAGTGGAAATCTATTAATCAGGGAAAGTGGATGCGTGCTGGATATGTGGTAGAGTGAGATAATGGGTCTTCGGTTGTAAGTGTACTTGTTAAAAAGACCAAGACGTGAGCAGACAATGAACTCGTCGGAAATATCTGCCACTTTCGTTCGACGAGACTCGCCTTTCTCGCACATCAGCTGGGATGACGCTACTTGGATCCTGACGAGTTCCTTCGTCATTTTTACCATGCAGTCAGGTAAATTTTTTGTCCCAGTATAAATAAATGCTGACAAAGCGCATGGATGACAATTTTAAACAACTGAAATCGTCGTGTTGGTTGTTGGACTTACTTAAGTTTTAGTATAAAAGATCAGTAAACGTCAACATGACGGATTATGTTTTTATTCGGTTTCATGCTGTATCGAATATTTTCAATCGACCAAAGCATTTCCAGGCGGCCATAACTTTCAGTTAGCTGGTAATTTTTCAGCTTGCAGGACTGTCACCTTACCTCTTTGCGTGCAATGCAAAGCGAAATGCAACATGTATAACGCAATGATCTGTGAACCGTTTTTCCATGATGACGCATGCACATTGATTTACTTGTCAACAGACTCAGTCGTTACTCAAGACACTTCGTATACTGTACGCGGATAATAATAAATTGGAATATTGAATTATATTTATGAGGGTAAATATTATAGACTGGGGGCAATAAGTTTTCCCCTCCCCATATACGGAAAACACGGAAATATAAAATAGAGAATGAAGTGCGAAACCTTGGACCAGTGCATGTTGAAAAAAAAATTCAGACAACACTGATCTTTTTCACACCTTCAATTTAGTTGATTGGGCTGTAGAAGTCGCTAGGTTTCAACATTCGCTTAATTGTTGTTTTTCTTGTTTTATCGCATCAAAGGCTTCCGTAGCAACTTGAGAAAAGATCTAGAGTCTGAGTACGTCCTGAATGGGCTTGGAATTATGGGAAACCTTATTTAGTGACCTCCACTCTAACTCAATTCTCAAAAATAACAGGAAACTGTAAGGAATTCGGAAAATATAATTGTCACCAGTATGCCGGTTCTACTTTCACGTACACATGTTTTAAGTCATCCTTTTAGTTTGAAAGGTACACCGATAGCAAAAGGACCCGTAAATTGACCTTAATCAAACCATATACATGTGCATTTGAAGTTTTCATATTTGGTCTGCAAAACACTGTTTGGGTTTTTATTTCTTGTTTAGCTTGGCTTTACTAAAAAGCTAAATTAACTTAGAGAAACAGCCTAAGTAAATGAAAAAGAATTCTTGTAATGGTAGATGTCTTACTAAAACGAAAATGCACGCCAAGCTCTGAAATTGCTAAAAACATTTTCAAGATCGATAAGCAAATAATAACATTGGGAAGTTTCATTGAATTTGATCAAACTGTTTTCGAAATGTCGTGTTCCTAATTTCAAAGTCGTTCGACAGGGAACGAGAAAAGGTGGAAAAAGTGACGGATGTCGAAATCCAAGAGGTTTTCATTCCATACATGTACTTTCGTCAAAACTAGTTATTAGTCAACATTCTATCCCGTTATTTTCCGGAGTCCAATATTTTTAGTAACAAAGCAATCGTAAAACTGTGTTCCGAATTTTCTAACTTATTTTTTACGGCAACACACACGACTAGTCTTAGGATCACTAACTTTTAGTTTCTGAATAAATGAGTTCGTGTCTAAATTTCTTTGGGAAATCTTACACTAAAACAAATGTTATGAGTTGTCCAAAACAAAGTTACTGAATACATGTTTGCCCATTTTTACTACCAGAAAACCCTCATCTGCCAGTTTCACATACATGTACTAGTTTGTTGTAGTAATTAGTATATGATATATGTGTACATGGCACTGCATCCTGAGTTTTCACTGAAGGAGCGAAATTGTATCAAACGGCACCAAATCTCATTAATATGTAAATATATATATAATTTTGAATGAATGAATGACTAATTTATATATGGAAACTCTAATTGCCTGATTCATATTCTAAATCTTTAATTTTTCGAATAAATTAAATTATTTAACTAGTCATTTTTAATTTATCTGGTTTAACTCTTTATGGGGTTAGTATTAGACAATAAATTAATTGACATTACACTGAATTGGCCAAATAATTAGTTAATTATGAAGCCAATTACAACATGAAGGATTTCATTATTATACTTCGTTATTTTTTCTCATTCTGGTAACGTTTTTGGTTTTAATTATTAAAAATGTGTATAAAACGAGCATTGGAAAATAACGATGGAAACTGTGCTGCTTTGCAGAAATTGAGGTAACGACTGTATTGCAAAAAGCAGATTTTACGTTACGAGTCAACCTGCAGCGACGGTGAATTGAAATGTGCGAGCAGACGATGGTATCGAAATTAAGTAAAACAGCCTCGATTCAGCGGGATACGACGAAAAAGACTAAAAGGAAAAGTTTCGTATACTTTTGCAAAAGCTCAGTTGTGAATGAAAAAAAAAGTACGCGGCATTGTTCATCTGAACACTTTAGTAGTAAGTTTACGCGTGCGAAGACTTGATGTAAGGTTTGAGGCAAGTCTCAATTCAGACTCTGCAGAAAAATAGTAGTAGAGTTACAATGATTTTGTAAAATTAGACCAAGGTTCCAGGTCAGTTTTTTACTCACAAAATGAAGAAGAGTCCGCTTGTGAATAATGGTTACGTGTGCAATACTTATGCACTGTAGTTGCTCCTAATTTTGAAATTAGAGCTTAAAAGCTCTTTCATTTGTATTATCAGATTCACACAATAGATTGTAGACAACAGATTCGCAACCCCGACATTTCCCAAGCAGGCGCCACCCTCTGAACATAGCGAGCTCATGTTATGGTCGGTGTATCGGGACGGGAAATTCTTTCATGTATTTCACTGTCTAGTATAACGAAAAAATTATTTCAGCATTGAAACCTAACTGAAGGTCTTCCAAACGTAGAGTCCGGAAATTTTGACTGGCACTGGCCTGCATTCGAGCTTAAAATGAAACGTCAAGTAAACTACTGTTGAATTGCGAGACTGGTTTTTGAGTAGGCGTCGTGGGTACTTCTGGAGTATTAATATGTTCATTTGAAATGTTAACGTTTTAAGAGCGTTCAATTTATCGAAACGCGGATGTGAGTTTGGCAAAATCGCCGATTCAAATCCCGACGAAATAACCATGATTAGCAGACGACTTACTTGCCGGAAGAAATGCGTGCTATATCTGCCATGTCTCGCTAGTGAATAATGACGTCACGGCATATGCGTAAGATCACCTAATTCGCCCATTGAAAATATACGGGGTCGGCGGTCCATGTACTATAATCTATGGTCACACACAGAAAGTGTCTTTATGCATCATATACAGTAAACTGCATTCAGATTTATTTGTTCTCTTTCCAGGTTTTGGTCTGTTAGAATCGGGGAGCGTATCTCTCAAGAACGAGGTTAACATCATGATCAAAAATGTTGCCGATGTCGTGTTTGGCGGTATAACATTTTGGATGCTTGGCTTTGGATTCGCATTTGGTGAAGATCCGAAGTACTCGAACCCGTTTTGTGGTTGGGGGTACTTCTTCACAGAGGCTTCGGATGAGGACATGGGATGGCTGTATTCACTTTTCTTTTTCCAGATGTCTTTCGCCACAACTTCCACTACTATTGTCTCCGGATGTATGGCAGAAAGGACAAAACTGTCCGCGTACATGGTATTTTCTTTGTTAAACACGTTTGTTTATTGTTTCCCCGCTCACTGGATTTGGGCTGGAAACGGTTGGTTGAAACAACTCGGTGCTGTTGACGTGGCAGGGGCGGGGCCCGTGCACTTAGTGGGCGGAGTTACTGGTCTGGTGGCGACTATTATGATTGGACCACGATATAAGCGATTCGCTGAAGATGAGAAATCGTCTCTATCTATGGGATGTCCGACGAACTCGCTTCTAGGCATGTTTATGCTGTGGTAAGTGACATCATATGTATGTGTATTCCACTTTAGGGACGAAAAGTACTATAACGCCTAAACCAACAAAATTTGATGAGTTAGCCACCTAAAGTTAGCAGTTAAAATTTACGATTTTCGTGTCATGCACAGATTTCTGGATATCACCGACTGATTTTTAGTTTATAGTTTATTTATTCTCAACATTTAAGACCTTGGCCCACGTGTTACATAAAATTTACAGGGTAACTCTGAGCAGGTTTTCCCTGAGGACAGTGGTGTGAAATACAAATATCATTAGGTTAATCTTAGCAATAGGATGATCGGTTTTAATAAGTGTATGGAGTCAGTATTTTATGTGTCTCAATCGAAACTCAAAATCACCCTACGCCACCTAACTTTCTGGAATTCCCAGTTGTTATGCAATTGAGTTTTTCAAGATTGTAAGAAGTAAATTAGTTCATCGCTTACAAGTCTTTTACATCTACTTGAGACAAATATTATTAAGCGTTATAACAATTATCTCCAACAGGTGGGGCTGGCTTGGGTTTAATTGCGGAAGTACTTACGGAATTTCTCAGGGAAGATGGAAGATTGCTGCGCGCGCAGCCGTCGCAACTTTATGTTCGTCAATGGCGGGTGGAGTTTCTGGGTTTGGTATCAGGTAAATATAACATTTGATATTAAAGAGACAGCAGATACATGTACAATCTAAGTATACAATACACATCTTTGTGGTTACAGTATCAAGTACTTTACTAAGATCAAATCCGTAGATCAAGGTTCTTACTATGGAAGCGGATTACGAAAATCATGCCAATGAAAGACGCGTGCTCCACAAGAACATTCGAGATCAACTGCCTCAGGTAGCAGACTAGCAGCTACGATTGCGAAATATTTGTGACTTCCCATTTGCGCATGGGCACAAATTATACTGGTTTTTCAATGAAGTTTGATTTTGAGAAGACACCACGGTCTAGCTCTGTGTAAAGTTATATGTAGAATATTGGGAATATTGGTGATTTTTGCCTTGGAAGTTCAAAGTTGGCTCATGGTGGCGGTAAGCAACGTGCCCTACAGAGATCGATATCTTAGCTAAAACCCATTTTCTGGATGAAATCTGTAGCAAAACTGGTGCTCGTTCACCGATGGTTGTCTTTGAGAAAAGTATGTCAATTCATCAATTTAATTTGTGTTGGTATTTTTCGGAAAAAAACATTATACAGGGGATCTCAAAAGGCTTTGCGCTCAAAATATAAAAAGCGTTGCCATGTCAATATTAGTTTCGTAATGTGGGATACGCAAGCTCTTGAAGGGGATGTAAAATTCGGAATATATAAATTGTCAATCAGTAGGCAGGGCGGATCCAGGATTTTTAGTTAGGGGGGCAGGCCAGAGTATTAGCCAGGATTTTGACCGTCAGACATTCACACCCTCTAATTGCCAAATGGAATCTAGGAGAGTTTTAGCGGGTAATGGGGCCCCTTAGCCCCCCTCTAAATCCGCCACTGGCTATACGTATTTTACTGTGTTTGAAGCTTGAAAAGCTCCCCATAAACACTTTCTGAGAAGCTTTATTTAGTTATGAGAGTGTATTTTTAATTACTTGTTTGATTTTGGAATTTCTACTGAATCCTTGAATTCTTGAGGATGTCCATTGCAGAAACATGTTTTTTCGTAATGTTGCCTTTTTCAGAACTCTAAACAGCGTCTGTAAACCCACCTTCCGCTAAAAATTTTGGACCCAAGTTGGTCTCAATTTGTTCCGCAATCAAATTAGAAGTGAATTCAAGGCCTCGAACTAACTTGTATTTTGTCAATGTTCTACATGTTGGCTTGTCACAGCGTGTCTTTTTACGTGTGGAACATTGTCTCAAAGAATAACGAACTTTCACCGCTTTGCAAACTCAAGTATATTTTTTCATAGCGGTGAAAATTCATATCACAAGTTCCTTTTTGGTCAGAACGCGGTTTTGTAGCCGCTTCAAAAATCTTACATAACGAAATTTCCCGCACAGATACTCAGCAAGCTTCGGAAATTTGACATCGGTGATAACAAAAATTGTTTCCTGCCATTAAGGGTCGGAAATCAATCAGGCGTGTTCTTGTTCATCGCAAATGTCGCTTTCCGAGTGCATTGACCTCGTATTCAGACCATAGAACTCTATCTCTGGAATGCCAACTCCTGCAGGTGACCAATGTGCATGTTTTCTATTATTACATGTAGAGCTTGCGACCGCAAGAAAAATCCGCTAGAGTTTTGAGTTGAGGATTTCCGACTGACTGCCTGCCACAATTTTGATCGAGTGTTGGAGTTATCAAATCAAGCATTTTTTCAATGCTTCATTTTCATTTTGCCATTTTCGTTCATCGAGTGCCGTGAGACTCTTGAGCTTCGGTTCTAGACAACAAGCATTTTCGGCAAAATTAGTCTACATACCAGACAGTTGCTTTGGTCATTCCTTTTACACACCGACCCTTGACCCTGGCCGAATATCGGGAATAGTCTGGCCTCTGACATCTTTTCTTCTCCACTCTTTGAGCCACTTTTGACAACCTGTCAAACTACATGTCAAGAATTTTTCAATAAGACATTTGGGTGTTTAAATCATGTTACAATATTATACGGAAGGAAGTGACATTTGGTTTATGAGTGTATGTTTAGCAATTATAAACAGATAGTTTAGCCCCTACCAGCAGGTGTGTTTACGTGACTTTTGAAAACCTACTCGTATTTGCATAGCTTACATGTAAGTGTTTTTTGTCTTTGCATCAGTCATTATTGTTTCCAATGGCTCTATAGCAATTCATTTAGGAAATGTCTACCAGTTGCCGATGTATTTTCTGTAACTTCGATTTCTGAGCAATGAATGTTATCTGTAGAATTTACCTGTACCCATGAAATGAAATGCAAAAATGAAAAGTTTGCTTTGTCAATAAATCCAGTCCAATGATTTGTTTTGCTGATAGGCTACATTGTGTTTGCCGTCTGTCCCGCTCTTGGCCGACTATCCCACTTTTGAAAAGTTTCTCGCCATCCCGCCCCACCTCCAAAATATCCCGCTTTTTGCCATAAGACACATATTGTCATAAACTACTGTAATTTTCCACGCGAGATGGCACCATTTTCCCGTTCGACTAAAACGATAAAGGACTTTCCGTGGGTTTTTGAGGCACCTGCACTTTCCCAATCGACTTAAAAACACAAAAAAACGCTTTCGGGTGTAACGGTTCTTGTTCGATACAAAACGCTGTCGTGATGTGTATTGTGGCGAACAATTCATCCTAGCGTTTTGGCATTGACCCAAATGCCACGCATTTTATCGGGAATCCCCGCTTTTCAATACAATTCTCTCGTGTTTTCATTCTCGAATGTTGACAACTATGAATGTTGCAATGAATATTGTTATAGTTCACTTTCTTAAGTAACATAAAAATCGTAAAAATGTGTTGCAATGTCTCTTGTTTACGAAGACACACTCTTCATTTATCAGGATCACTAATTTTTACTTTATTTACAAACGAATACTGACATTCCAGTACAATCCAAGCCTTTCACACTATATGTTTGATCATTTTTTAACTATCAGAAAGCCTTGAATCAAACCATTTCACTTTTTGCATTTTTGTAACACTGTTGTTTTTTAAATAAAAAATATTTTTAAACCCGATAGGTATGTAAAATGATGATCATTTATTAATTAAATTATTCATCATTTGCTTCTGCTGAAACGTGACCATCAAGAACTGAAGAAGGCCTTCATAATGATATGACTCTTATGCAATTTGGTTGAAAAACGGCGGCGGAGTTGCAATATGTTTTATCGACAGTAAACTCCGTAGGAATAAGCAACACCAGAACCAACGAATTCAAAACAATACCTCGCATGCGCGGCGCGATCTCAGCAACACAAGATCGAAGTTGGCATTCCCGGGATAAAGTTCTGTCCAGACTGCATGTATGATTGACAAAAGCGTGTACTTGTACATCACGTGGTGTCCCGGCTCGCGGATTAAAGGGCGAACATTTACGTTCACGCACGCACGCACACGCCATTTGTACTGCACAGCTTGCCCACAACGTCACTGACACTTTTGGTTAAATGAAACAAGAATGGTTAATACTGATTTCATAAAACTTGACCCGAATGCTCAAAATTTATTTTGGAGTCAGTAACGTATGTCAAAACAAACAAAACCACTATCGAAAACATGCCCTCTGATTATTTATTTCCCATGTGCTGATATGGATACAATTTTGTTTTCGGCTCATTAAAAAGTAT
Organism: Phoronis australis; assembly: GCA_002633005.1. Lineage (NCBI taxonomy): Eukaryota > Metazoa > Phoronida > Phoronidae > Phoronis > Phoronis australis. The sequence continues at coordinate 43,565 of NMRA01000355.1, read as the reverse complement.
TTCAGTGCTTGTGCGTTTGCATGCACGCGTGTGTGTGCATGTATCTTATTGGTGTCTCAACTGATTACATTTAAACGTCTTTTAACATATATGTTCTAATTTCAGCTTTTTCGTTAAGAAACGGAAATTTGACGTCAGTTTTATGATCCACTCCATTCTTGGTTCTCTTGTAAGTGTAACAGGTAAGTTGTGGGTTTAAACCAATTCAGGGATATCCAAATCTTTTCAGGTCATCGTTCAAAAATGATTTTTACGCTTCCAACTTCATAAAACGGATTTTAACACAAGTTAATATTGTTGAGCCTCAAGCTCAAATGATGCTCATTCAACACAACTCCAAATATTTTCAAAGTTATCCACATTTAATATGCTTTTTAGGTTATTTTTTTGTGGTTCGTACACCATCACCTAAAATGACCAATGTAGTAAGGGACAAATGATTTGTGCATTATGGGTATTCACTCAGCTGCCGCAATATGAAATTAGGTTTATGAGTTAATCTCGCATATTGAAGTGATAATAGCAAAATAAAGCAAACACGGACAGGAGTGTACATGTAATGTGCGAAACGTTTACATTTTACTGGCCTATTTCAATTGACGAAACTCGTCCTGTAAATGGAAAGTAAACAATATCTTTAAGCATCTTTTGCATATTAAAAAGTTGCTTGGAGATTGAGTGTTATCTATACAGGTGTTTTGTTTTGATGATTTCCCTTGTACTGCAATGTGAGAACAGGTCATGGTTCGATTAATGGTTTTTATCGTCTGTACTCCACTGAGGTGTGGTCAAAAGAACTTTACTCAAAATATAGGTTTATTAATTGAAATGGATAGGTATGGCCTTACGTCTGGAGTGTAGCATAATATAGCAAATTGTCATTTGTGGTACAAAATAGACGGTGTATGATGACGCTTGAGAACATAGTGGGTGAATAACAGTATATGAGTGAGAGCTCTCAGGAGTTCTCATCGCAAATATAAATTGAAATTTAAGTTATGTGGGCGTACATGTATGACAAAAGCGACCACTTAGTCTTGTACCTGAAAACCTTGGTATGCGCTGCACATAAACAAAAAGTGGCATTCTTCTTCCACAAAACTCGAATTGAACTTAACAAAATGTGTTTTTCATAAGGAACATTTGTGTGGCTTCCTCTATCAACAAGTGTTGCGTGGTTTGAACACCGAAATAGAGTCAGCGAACAGATTGGCCCAGTACAACATCACAAGAATTTAACTATTACACGACTGAGTTTATTACGCTATAACAGTATGTAGCGTATTGAAATGATTACAGTAAAATGAGTTATGAAAACAAACAAGTAAAGAAACAGAATGACATAATTACAAATAACCCGGGTGCAATAGTCGTTCTTGAAATTGAGCTTGAAATTATTTCTAACTTCTTCCGTTCTACTTTTGTGGGAACTCCAAGATACATGTAAGCGTCTACTATTCTGAGCTCGAGTAAGTTATGATTTAGGTGAATGGCTGGCACCCGATGAATCCATCGTGTAAAAGGCTATACATGTAAGTTCGGCTCTGAGTTCAAAAGTAAGAGTTCTTACTCGAATTTTTATTCGAGTTTGTATCTCGAATGTAGGGGTCATCAGGGGCGAACCTAGACTAGAAATTAATTAGCATAGACTATAACTCATTTGAACAGCTAAAACGGGCAATTACATGTATCTCGAGTTCCCACCAAAAAAGTATATAAAGAAATGTCAAAACAATCCCCGGGCCCAAGATAGCATACCACTGGCTAAGCTCATCCAACGGTTAATGACCGTCCACACGTATTTATGAGGCGTTAGTTCAAAGATCTCACACGATTAATTAGAAGTGAACTTGAGCTTTTACGAGTACAGTAAGAGCGTACACACTCAAAGATGGTAAAGAATATTTAATTCGCCGTTGACCAATAGGCAATGAGCTAAAGGATTGTGGGAATACGGGAAATGATGAATTAAACCGCTGTATTCAGGTTCAAGGTTGCTAACCTTTTTGTGAATGATAGTCACTTTGGCTGTTTTCCATTCAGCAAATAACGGAGAGTTAGTCGAAAACGGTTTTTAAATGATTAAGTCGGTGGCGTAGCTATACTGTATGGCCACCATTCTTAATAAGTTTGAGCGGTTTTATAAAGTTACATTATATTAGGCTAGTGGAGAACCAGCTTGATGCTCGATATTCAGTGGTCAGAACAAAATGCTAGTCACGTGATGTTCGACGATTACAAAAATAGCTTATCAACTCCGTAGTGCGCGATGATAGCAACTGGACTGCGCAAAACGCAATTAATCATCACGGAATGGTAACTTCCTATAAAATCGGAGGCATTTTCACCACTGTAAGACGAAGTTTATTGACACGATCGCGCGGTGTAGTGATGAAGAAATCGTTTTATTGATTAGATGTCAGACCTTGATTGAAACAAATTCCATCAATTATTTTGAGGCTCAGTGGTGATGAGCAGTGTTCGAACTTCAGCAAACAAAAGGTACAGTTATTTGAATATGAGACCACATCCGCATGGTTCCATATATGAAAGTTTACTGGCCCGGTCACAAATCCCGGGCCACCGGACCAGCGTGTATAGTTTCGAACGCTGGTGGTTATAGACTATTGTCGTTCTTTGTACCAGAGTTTCTTAGGCCAGTAACTGCATACATCGGTTTTTCATTCATTTCAGATTGAATGCATCCTGATGTAGCGGCTTTTGAAAACTGTTGAACTGAAATAAGTAGAGGGTGCATCACTTTATCCCAAACACCTTCCTTGACTAGAAAGTGCCTGGACGTTTAAGTCGTGAATTGACTCAATGATTACATGGGTCAGCTATTCTTTGCATAAAATTTAAAGGAAATGAAAATTTAGAAACTGTATTAACGTTTTTTGAAATTTCATCACGAGCTTTGACATTAAACTTAATTAGTTCTCTCCGAAAAAATCTAAAAAATCAATGTCAATCAAATTCCAATGACCTCAATGGAAACTCTATTTGACGCATGATGATTGGGTCGCTGATGGAGCATTCAGTTGGAATTTCAAACTTGTTTAGTTTATTTTTGATAAGCGAGGTTTCACGCTTTGGAATCTTGCAATAAATATTTTGTCATAGTTACCCCTTGTAATTGGTTGCAGGCCTGCAATATCTCGAAAGATTTTCTAGCTATTGCATTGAAATCAAACCAAGAGAAACACACGTGATGAGCTCCTTTCCGCTTTCTCGTTCAAAAAGCACATTCATGCTCATGGAGGTCATGGATGTGCACGCACATTTTTGCAGATGTCAGCACAGAGGAAATCTGGCACGTGCATCCATATTCATGTGTGGGTGCCTTTAGTCATCATTTTGACCGGGAGTCCAGTCAGGCGCTCGCTCGACATCACAGAAGACATTGACCGGGTTTTGACGAAGGTTGCTGCGAGCGTTGTTCGGAATCACGAGGATGACGCAAGGCGCTTTTCAATCTGTAGTTCCAGTGTTTAATGGGAAGAGCATTTCATGATAATGTCTAGAAAGCTGATGAAAATCGAATCGGAGTTGTTAGAGGGTAATACTACGACAACAGTTGATTTTAGGGCTGAAGCATACCGTTGTAGCCATTGACAAAGGCGTTCGGATTACATTTGGGTAAAGCGTATTTCAATATAGTATAAAAAGAACCTACTCACTGATTTCAATGACACTTGATACAGACGTATGTGGCGACAATGCTCCGAAACTGGTCTCTTTTTGTGCCATTTTGCATCCTCTAGGACCCTCTAGTGGCCGTTTCGTTCTAGCAAGAGCACTTTTCAGTAATTCTGGGAAGAGTGTATGCGTGTGATACCTTAGGAACCCATGGATGTCAGTGAAACTTAACATAAAGATATGTGACGACCACGTGTCGATGTTCGGGTGGATTGCACCACTTCAGAGGTTATTTTTTTCCGATTGCGCAGTTGTTTGCTGGATATTTGACAAGACCACGGTCGTAAGCCTACTTTGTCACACGGAAGCGTTTCCTGGTGCCATCTACTTGTACATAACTGAGTGACAGGTTTCAATGAAACATGACACCATACGTGACGACCACACACCATCACTACTCGATGCTCAGGCAAACTCTGCTACTGCAACAACCCCTAGCTGCCATTTTGGTCTCGACAAGGGACTTGTTCAGTATCTTTGTGAGAAACGCGTTTCCAGATATTATCTAGAGAACCGATTGGCAGAAATCGACGGTATCAGTGAATTTTTGGGCGGATCATGTCATTTTGTGTCCATCTTTTGTTTTCGCCAAACCTCATGTCTGCTTAGTGCTGTGTTCCTTCGTGACATTGAAATGTTCACCATGTTGACATGTTGGTAGTTTAGACAGTGAGATACTAACACTTTTCTCAATTCCGACTACTGAATATATCTTTTGTGGTCACGTTGCTGTCTCTTTGTTCCTTACACGAAACTAATTAACACTCCTGAAGACGTGCTGTTTACTGTGCACCGTAGACACATGTCAACACCTGGCAGCGGAGTGCTTTTGATTTTTTAAACGAATAACATTTATAGCAAAAACATAGCCACAACGAAGAAAAAATGCAAACTGGAAAATACGTAGGGCATTATATCTGGGTTTTAGAATGTAGATAGTTTATGTACATGTAAATGATATAAAAGTCAACTATAAATCAATATACTCACAAAGGAGAAAAGTTGACGAGGGACTTGTGATATAACGTGATGAATATTTGAAGAGACATGTACTGCATATACAAAGAAGATGTAATGAATTAACGCCAATCAGAGTTACTTTCACAAGAATTATGCTACGTACTTAAGAACCTTTTCGGATTGATGAAAATGCATTCGTTATGAAAATGTTAGAGATTAAAACGTCTATTTATGAAAGACAATATTTCACCAATAGCACTTCATGCAGACACGTGCATTATATAAATGTGCAGTCAGATGGCCACCAAAGCCCGAAAAAGCGTGTTTCTCACCGTTTCGTCAGGGAATCTGCAGTTGAAGACAATATGACCGCATGACTGGGGATCAACAAACTAATGCAGTTAGGAGATATGTTTTGAAAATTGTGTCTAAATTGGTCAGGTTAAAGAAAAAACCACGCCGTGGCCTGAGAAATACTATTCCAAGCTCTTGATTCTGTGAGAATTGGGTCAAGTTATTGTAATATCAACATCATGAAAAATACTCTGAAACCGTTTTAATACGATTAATTGGGTTGCAATGTTTTCCGAATACCTGCCTATACGACTCAAGAGGCGGATCCACGGGGTGGGGGTTCAGGTGGTTTATCCCACCCTGGGACAGGATCAAAAATATAAATTAAAAAAAATCGTTGGCGGGAAAACTAAATCAGATACTGTACAAAAACTAAAAAAATCTGACATCCCCCCACTCGGCGCTACGCGCCTCGGATTCGTGCGAATACTAACCCCCCTCACTGAAAACGTAGATCTGTCATTGCGACTGGCAACTGTGTTTATGTATATGAAAAAAAAACGTTTCTTGAGAAAAATTAGTCACGCTACAATTTACCCCGTAGATGTGTATGGCTGTCAATACGAATTTCTTAACTCAATCGCTTTGTTATTGAAAACCACTTCAGCTTTATCCAATCTTGGCTGTTGACGAATGAGACTAAAATTTGCAGGCAATATGCAGATGCGCTATTTTTGAATTCGCAAATTTTAAATTCGTGCAACCCCAGGAAGCTCTGAAACGTGTTTTGCGAGTCACTGGTGGATTCCACAATCTTGCTCGTAATGGAGTTGTGAATATTACGGGACCTATTTTGTAATTTTCGATATTAGTCACCTAAATACAGGTAGAATTTCGAGTTTAAATTTGTCAATCACTTTTAAAATACACCTTTTGGTACTAAAGCGTTCTCCTATTGGACAGTTTGGGCCAATTGAGATTGCGTAGAACCTTAACACAGTCAGCTTGATATTGGATTTTCTCAAGACGGCGAGGTGCAAAAAGAAAAAAGAAGAAAAACGTCGAAGTGCACCTTCACTGCTGGTTTGATACGTCAACATTTGTAAAAACAAACGAAATAAGCAAGATTCCGAACGAGCTTTTATGAGTTTTTAAAGATGTGCCTGAGCTCCGACCCGTCCGCAATTGGTTCAGTTTTTTGCACGATGCATTTTACCTACTGTGACGTTATTTTGAGGCTGCTCATTTGCTTGTAGGGTGTTGTGCTTTGGTCCATCCTTGGGAGTCGTTCATTATTGGGTCTGTTGGTGGCGCCATTGCTGTAGCAGGAACCATGCTCCTAGAAAAAGTGAAAGTAGATGATCCGGCAGGTGTCATTCCTGTGCATCTTATGGCGTCCGTTTGGGGCTTACTAAGCATTGGGTTATTTCCTGAAGAGGTGAGAGATTAAATAGGTATACCACATTAATTTCTCAACATAATGTTTTAATGTTATTTTAACGGAAATTTTCGCGTTGAATATTTTTTTCTAAAATCAGTTACATCTACACGTACTTAAGTAAACCATAGTCTTTCTAATGTGATTGAGACTCATAAATGACACTGGAGCGTGAGAAAGAGGACATTCAGTGCATCTATTTAAATTGATGCGTTGCCCGGGATCACCGCTCAAACAAAGAGACCAAAAACAGCTCAGGAGGAAGTTGGGTGTTTTTATGTTATCTAAAAGACGGACACCTTTTGCTTGGCTACACGCGATCTTTTCAGTTATTAGACTACACTCAGCCGTATTTCCGGTAAACTGGCAGTACCAAGGAAATGCATGAACAACACAGGGTATGCTATTGCTGCACTTGACTTCATCATTGCGGTTGCAAAGCCGTGCATTTGCCATTTTCAGGAATAATCCTCTGTGTATCCGTATATACATGTAAACAATGCCCTCTGACGTCTTTCCCAATGATTGGTTCTACATATAAGCTTGGGAAATTATGGAAATTGTCTACACGTAATGCTCATTGTTGCTCCGAAAGAATGTACACCGAAACTTTCCAATTATACTTACGTGGACCTCTACTGTACGTCGCAATCCCGTGATACTCTTCATCTAAATGCCTAGGTGGGTAAATTGGGAAAGTAAAACAAGCAGGTGGACGTTACTTTGAGCAATTAGAGTTTCTGAAAACGTTTATTTTTCAATCCGGCGGTATGTGTTTACCCGAAGGGTGGATTGGTCTTTTTGGAAACAAGAACGGTAATATTACAATGCGTATCAACCAAAAGACGGAGCCATTTCCTAACGCACATCTAGTAAAGAACACGTTGTTGCACTACGATTATGACAAGGGGCTGATCTATGTTCAAAAGCAAACGACGTGCGTTTTCAAAGACACGGAGACTTCACAAAGAATTAGTATCCGCCATATGAATTGACTGTAGGCCTTAAAGGAGAATGCCACCCGATTTAATTAGCCTTTTTTACCGTCTTAATCGGTCTGTATCCACATCGCCTCTTATACGGTCGACCTCACCTTGCCGAGAGGTCGCGTTAACCTGTGAGGAAGGTGAGAAACGACGTAGCGACGTCAGTGGTTCGTCTGCAGAGTGAATGCCGCTATATTGCGATCCTTTGTTCCCACTTGTCCGAACTATGAAGCTGCGAAGAAATCGGGTATATCATTTTTTCGACTTCCTCGAGAGTCCAAAATGCTTAGGAAGTGGGTCGCGTAGTGGAGAATGAAAAATACGCTGTTAATAGCAAGTATGAGGCCGTGAAACATCTCCGTGTCTGTGGCCGGCATTTCGTCGACAGTGATTTCTCTGACGAATTCCAGCTTACCAAAGAACTATCCATGCATTCCGTTGCCTGTGCATGTTCAAGGCGCTTCTCTAGTATTTCTTGATCAGTGTATTCCCGTTCGAACTGATAGCCTGTGAAACCTAACGATCAGACCCGTGAAGTCTTCGTCGGATGAGCTCTTGACTAAGTCGGGATTGGCACCGGCCGAGTTGCCATGTAAACGTTTATTATTCAGCGCTCTGTTTCAAAATGAATTATTCTCATCCTAACCAATGCTTATAATGAAACTGAAACAAAGTCTGTCTCATTAGATACACTTTGTAATGCCTTGGAGTACTCGTGAGTGCAAATGAGAAGCCAGCAATTAATAAAACACTGCGTTTTTGCGTCTTTTGATGCCGGCAACAAAGGTAATCGACCGGGCACCGAGGCCGTGTGAGCGCATGCTTATTCAGTGTTTGCTGACGAAAAGCTGTTGTGAAGCAATTAATTGATTTTATATGCTATGGTCACATGTTAGGGTAATCTTTATTTAGAAATACAAATACATTATTCAAAGCATTGTTACTGTACCTTTGTCATGACGGTCTGTGGAAGGGGAACCCGACTTCGCGGCCCCCGACAAGTAAGTAGATTTTCAGTTTCGTGGCTAATTCACGTAATTACGTGCACATTCTTTGGCTCACTAGTATGGTCTTTTCGTGACTGGAGGTTTAGTTTCCAACTGAAGCTGGTTTACGTTCGTGCCAGTCCCGGTTCCGAGCCACTGTCCGGGATAACGAGTCAGTCCCGCGGTCAAGACACCGGGCCAGATCGGGTTCCGAGCCACTGGCCGGGATAACAAGCGTTTTGTGTGTTTAGAACTCAAAAAATCACAAGTATAAACAACACATATCTAGGTTCTCCTGTCTGTATTTCACGGAAGAATACTTCGAATTTGTCTCCGAACAGACCCCAAACTCATGCTACGTACCTTGGTAAATTGGCCTGCCGAACTTTGTAGGCTACGGTGTGTCCAAATACCTGTAAATCCATAACAGCGAAATATAAGAACACGTTTTTATAAGAATGTTTTTAAGGGTTTTACATCGAAGTTTGATGATTTATTGGTGTTAAACGATGAATCCAGGCGATAATCACACTAACCCGTATTGTGAATTGCTGAACAGACTGCATGTGAAACCAATTACGTCATTGGATAATTTCAACACCTCCGCCTGCTGTCAGATGTCAGGTAACGCAACCGAACGTGCCGTTATCGAGTAGAACTACTCCATCTAAATTGATACAAACTAGGTTGTTTTTGGATGGCATTCTCCTTTAAGCCAAGCATGGGATCTTGAAAATTAAAGTTTGGAAATTTCGGTGTGTGCAGAAAACCGAAAAAGAGGCGTTAGCCCGGACGAGCTCTGTACTTTTAGAATTCCCCTTTCGCGAGAATATGTAAATTTATCAAAACTTTGCGGCAAGTGTATTCTCAATCATATGCATATTTATTTTATATCTCCATAGGAAGATATCTTATCGCTCACCTATGGTCGACGTGGTTTGTTCAAAGGCGGAGGGTTCTATCTGCTAGGGGTGCAGGCATTGACCATTATTGTCGTCTCAACATGGACAGCTATTACCTCTTTCTTGCTTCTTAAGGTATACCATCTTGTTTGTTAGTTCTTGTCTTGTCTTTCAATGCGTCGTAGTAAATAACGTTTCGTTGGGGCACACGAGCAGCTAGCCTTGGTGCCAAACTGAATACTAAAAATACTGCTGTATACACTGTTTTCTTCCACAAGCCTGCGTACATGTCACAACAAAATATCGGAACTGGTTTCATTTCGTTATAGATTTTGTGTATTTTCAAAACCAGCAAACCGAATTTCAGAACAAATTTTGCTGCTGCAAAGTTGCCATCATCTCCCGAGATATGTCGCAAAGACGTTAGGAAATGGCGGGTGCACGTGCGACGAGCGTACTGTTTTCAAACTTGCCCACGCGAAACTAGGTCGCAAGCTCATAGCATAGATATCACCAGATAGGCGTATGCATTGGTCACTTTGTTTTTCTTTCCTTTTATAAAGATATCGGCAAGCATTAACCGGGTAATGGGCTGATATGCCCCCAATATACGATAGCCATGCGACCTGCAGTGTTATCTCCACCAAAATCACATAAAAGGAAAACAATGGAAGTGTCCCATACGCAATAACCATGCGACGCGCTTACGACCGTCGCATGAATCTCGCAATTCAAACAATACCTTGTTACCTCCATACGACGTCTTTTGCTGACGATAGGTTTTTATTTGTTACGAAAGGCCGAGAATTGTGCAAGAAAATGTCGTTTATTATATTGTTTTTCACTTTTACGGATGTATCGGGCAATGTAAGTGTCGGTTGACTTATAAGTTTTGCATGGACACCCGCCGGTCGTTAGCTGTTAATGCTGAGACAAGTTTCACGCCGAGATGACACACAGAACTACCCGGGTGGTGTGAAATTTTGAGGTCTGTTGGACCTTAACGCACAGTGGTTTCAAGCTGCAGCATTCTGGCTAGCTAACGAGTAACTTTCCAGCCAGCTAGCTGTATGGAGACTAACTTCAATATGCGGCTATGAAACATTTAGTCGGCAAACTAGCCCTTTAATAGGTGTAGAAGTCCGTATATTAAAAGTGTAGAATTAAGTTATACATATCACACTCGAATTGCACATCAAATATTAGCCTGCACATGTCGAAATTGCGATTGAATACATTTACAGGTGTATCTGAAGAAATAATCCGTCAAATATATATGCACAGAAACCAACCCTTTCGAAAGCACATATTCACTCAAAAATTCTACTTTTTACAATTCGCTCTCCACTCCGCCATTTGCACTTTTGTGAACTCGCTAGCTGAAACATTCACTTGGCGGATTGGCTGGCATTCGGGTCACAACATGACGTCATTAGGTCAAAAACTGTGGTTACAAGAGTGCAGACGATTCGATTCGTTGTTAAAGGAAGGTGAAAAGGCGAAGTATAAGCGGTAAGACCGGTTACGGTTTTCCCTAAACATGTGAAGGGAATTTGATATGGATAGTACAGTACTAACACGCTGAATAAGAATTTCCCCCCATTCTTTTGTTTTATGCCCATTTCAGGAATCGGAAAAGCCCTCCTGTGGCCCTTCAGCTCTGTTTAAGAGGTGAGTAGCCTATTGGCTATGAACCTTTGTTAGCTTATCTCCAACAGACCTCGAAATTCCACATTTCTCGGATAGTTCTGCTCGTCACCTAGTCGTGAAACGTATGTTAACATGTACATGTAGAGCTAACGAACGGCAGGGGTGTATCCAAAACCTGGGAGCCCGTCCGACACAAACCTTTTCCGTTGGCGTCCGTTTAAGTGAAAACATCAATCTAATCAAAGTTATTTCTTGTATAATTCGCCTGCTTTTGTAACATAGAGAAGTAAGTTTCTTAATTTTTGACTGCCTCACAAAAACTTTGAACTGAAATTCGGTTTGCAGGTATCAAAATTCCAAAAGCGTAAAATGAAGCGAAACCAGTTCTGATAATTCGTTTTGTCATGTACGCAACCTAGTTGAAGCAGAACAGTTGATTAAAGAATCGAAAAAAAATGTCCAAAAGTTGGCGCTATATGCCATGGCGTTGAAACTCGTCGCTCATAAGGCAGCTCTACGGTAAAGCAGCAGAATAACGGTAGGACGACTATTTTTATGACATCTGTAAATAGTTGTATTCAATGAAATGTGTGCTTCATCATGATACTAATTTTGTGCTAGATTTTACTTGTCCATTTGTTCATTCACATACAAGTAGATCCCAAGCTGTATATTCATACAGCTTTGCATCAAGGTTGTCAACTACCTCTTCACACCACAAGCAAATTGTACAGAGAGTGCAATCCGCTATTTATCGCAGTTAGGGCGTGCATTGAGAACCTTGCGAAAATGCAACGCATTACACGAGACGTGCGTGTTCAGTTGTTCACACTAGCGAGGTTCCTGCGTCTACCTAACTCAGCCAAGGTTTCCATTAACGTCAATATAATTACGCAGATAGATAATAATAGCAAGGCTATTCGAATAGCATGACACGTACATGTATATTGCAGACAGACATCCAATAACCAACAATTTGCATTGAAAGATAGCATATTTGCTTTTGTGTAAACGTGGTGAGCATAAAGTTTTTTTAGAAATCTGCAGTAACAATATGTGCTTAGAACGGGTAAATTCCACGCAGTTGGTGTCTTTTTCGCGTCAAGAACAAAACTGGAACATTGAACGTTTGAAAGTACGCGAGGGAGGGAAAACTACAGTAGCTACTCGTGCCCAATGTCCCCCCAATATCGTTTTATGAAAATGATATACAGTATGTCATTAATAACATTTATTCTCTGAAACAAGGCTTGAACAGCGGGAGAGATTGCTCACAATCCAAAGAAATGGCGTCCTCCGATGGCAGGTGTTACCCTAATTTAATTTGCAACTATGATTTTCTGTTTTCCGCTGCGGAATTATTTGCTAATTCATATCCAAGTGACAAACATCTCAGACAGAGTAAACCATTCACCACATTCACCCGGTAGGAAGTTTGGCTCATCTCGCGAAGCCCTGAGAGGCAGACAAAATCGACTAAAGGTGCGTAACGACACCAAGCCTCAGTCCGACTTGTTGTAAAATAGCAAGACGGTTTTTATTGTCTACAAGTATTTTCCTTCAGCATTGTCTGTCTGCCATAATTTGATGAACGTTTGGCGGGAAATTTCTGATAAAATAAATTCAATTTCCATCTCGCTAGAGGCGATAGCAGCGACCGCTATAGTAAGAAAGAATATACATGTACATGTAGCTACGTACATGTATAACACGACAGAATATTGCCTAATAAGTTTCATCAGTACTTTAATTTTTGCTCACGCGAACGTTAGACCTTAAAAGCGCTGGCAATTCCCGCCAGGGACTTTTTGCGTTTTTTTATGTTCTTGCAGTCTGAACGTTTTGTGCTCTACAGTCTTCTGAAGACGGTCATGCCTCGCGATTCTCCATTTCGATCTTAGTACATCACGTTACTTTTTAGTCAAATGACCCTTTAAACGTCAGTAATTGTTTCCAGTGGCAATTTTGGTCAGATCGTTGTGAAAACTTCAAGCACCTTCGACTCATAATGGGCAATCGTCGAACTTTTGGTGTTCTGACCAAAGTTTCACGGAAGTCGGAAGAAAATCCACACAGAGAAAATATTTTGGTTCCCAATCGGACAGACAAGAGCCGTTTGAAAATCTACGTAAAAGCTAGTTTCTGTAGGAACACTGAATGAACCGTTCGGGATCTCATAAATTGGGGGTTATTGTCGTCTGTCAAGCCTCGTTTTGATACAGAATTATTAACCACCAGAGTGTCGTATTCTGTTTACGACTTGCTGAAGACTTATGACTGTGCAAGATAGGGTCCGGTACAGTTTTACCGACATTTACCTTCTCTTGCAGATGATCGATTTAACTATAGGCATGCGCGTGAGCCTTGGAGATGAGATATTGGGAGCTGATTGGTGTGAGCACGGAATTGGGGATTACTCTGACGGCGATGAGCCAATCACAGACGGCGAGAAGAACACATTCAGTTGTCCATCGATATTCAACATAAACAAGTTGAAACAAAGGAGACGTTCGTGTTTTCGTCGAAGATCGAGTTACGGACATCGAAGAAGTGTGGAGTACGATTATGACCAAGCGCGTCGTCCCAGGTCTCAGTTGCCGTCGTCGGCTTCAAAAGGCACTTTGAACGGTAGTTCAGGACCCGTCAGTGGCAACCGTGACGTCATTAATTCTAATAGTCGCTGGGTTTACTTCACGGATGAGAGTTTAGAAGTAGTTCCGAGATCTGATGACGTCCATGGGCAAGAATTTCAAGCCGAATATTCATACCCTTCAGAATCTACGAGTGAACGTTTGCATAACAACGCTTACACTACAAGACATCACGATTCAAATCGTACTGAGAATGCGCGCATTCCATCCAACGAAATTACAACGAATCATATCGTAACCGACGAGTCTACCTCTTGTCTAACGCGTATAACAGTTCATAACGAAAACGAATATTCATCTAAAAGTTGTGTAAACAAAGCATTTGTTTGATTTGTTGGGAAAATAATAAAAAATAATTGCAGGCGGTCTGATACACGTTGTACCAGACGTGCGCAGGCCTCGCATGTGGGCCCATTGCACTGATCACCTGGAAATATTTTTATGCTTTATTGATATATGGCGATTTCAGATAGTCCTTAGAATTTTTGGACCACATTTTTGGGAAATTTGCTTTCAGAATCTAACGTCGGCTTATGTCGTGCATTGGCAATGAGGTTGGTGGTTTTGAAATGAAAAGTCATAATTTAGTGTGTTTAAAAATGCCTGTTTTGCCATCATTGTTTTTGTAAGTAGGAGTGAAAAGGCCAAAATACAAGACACAATAAAGTTCCAGTGCTCATCTTTAGGGAGTTTGATGTGAAATGACTCGAAACTTGTCGTTATTTGGATGCCGGTTTTGACAGAGTTGAGAAAAGGTGACAAGTACATGAATGTGTGTTTTCCTTGGGCAAAACCAAATGAAAACTGTTCTGTTACCCTTTGGCTATTCAACGGTTGACACGTGGACGGTAATCGTACCTTTACCGGCACAGAATGGTGATTCATCACCAAGCAGAATTACATGTATTAAGCGCATGCAACGGAAGCGTAACCTAGACCACATCTCAAAGAACGCTGAACACTAGCAATGATCCCTTACCATGAAAGTTAAATTGGAATCACGCACACTTACCACATACAACCAATGTGGGAGCAACATGCGCGATAATCGTTGCGATCCCTATTTTAAGACTTTGCGCCAGGTATTATGGCTAAATTTTCACCTCTGGAATTAGGGGAGACTAGGGAAATAGGTGTCATTTGTCTCCGATGCAGAAAACTCGTTGCATGGCTGACGTTCTCGCCAGTTTGACAAACCAATAACCAATAATCTGTTTTGACAGCACCAGGGAACGTAAATGAATTAAACAATAACAACAGCATGATCTAAATCAATGAATTTTGCTTTCATGCGCGAAAGAGAACTTACTTACTGCATTATTGTTAAATATTTTGAATTCTTACACATGCGGTTTTAAAACCATCCTCTTCTGTACATGTAGTAGTTCGTCTTTTGAAGACTGGCCGATATTCCGCTTCAAATTATATTCCCCTTAGGTCATTCTGGTATGGTCGCTACTGCCAAGCATTAGCTGGATACCTTTCCGATAGATGTCACTTACATGTATGTGGGAAACGCTACAACTTATGTTTGCATTGCTGGCTCAATTTCCTTTGTCGTTGATTTAATCAAGGTAACGTAGGCAACGATCAGTTATTTTCTGTCAAATTCATTTACTTCAGAATCCGATGTGTCTCATAAAATCCAGTGCTTGCATTATAGAAAGGTTGCAAGTCTGGTCGTAAGTCTGGCAGTAAGCGGATCGCCGGTAACATGCATTTAATTTGGACACGGTTCATTAAAGTGGATTGCGACGGTAGCCGTTCAGACTGAATAGAAACATATGAATGTTAGTTGCGCTGCGTTCGTAATATCGTGATTGCGACCTCCAAAGCGCCGACCGTTCGTATTGCACTTGATAAACAAAGGCCGGACCCTACATGCATTCTGTTAATAACATTGTTTACCCCAATTCCACAATCGACTATCATGCGCGTAACACCTCAAGATACTCTAATAATACAATAAATTTATCCTATCTGCCAAACAGCACAGCGTCACAAATATATACCGAATGGTCACGCGACATCAGAACCGTATTGAAATGCTTTTGTTTAAAGCTACATTCCCGCTGTTGAAAGGACACTACTGAGTTCTAACTTAAAGCTACTACACTTACATGTACATGTACATGTATTCGTTAATGATTTGCTGCCGAATATGCCACAACTCACAAGTCCCAAGAAGTGTGTGCTTGCGCCATTTCCGATTTTTAGGGTTGACCAACCCTAATAAACTAAGAAACGTTTGCTTGAGTGCCTGGTGCGTTCTATGCTCTTGTTGGTAACGGACATCTGATCACTGTCAGGAAGATGGAGAGACCTGATATTACACCAACGTTTATTTTGTAACAAATTGGGCAACTTTTACTCAAGTAATGTTTAAAAGTGTTTTGCTCGCTTTTACCCAGAGTTAAGATCAAACATGTAGATGGGTCTCGACAATCGTATGCACGGTAACGGAATGTAGTTTTTGATAACTCCGTGCAAGAAGTGGTATACTTTTGATTTAAATTACTTACTCTCTGAACTTACTTGAATGATAATTGATTTATATTTTGGAAAAATACTGGCGCTTTGATTTTTTTATTCTTTGACACCATGCTCGGCCTATAAAACCACACACCAGATTAGAGGTTGGTCTCAAGCTATAATAAACCACTATCAAAACCGTATGTGGTCTAAAGCGACATTTTCAAGCTTACACTCGTTTTATTAAGTAGTAGAATCAATGGCAATTCCACGTAAACGTCCGTTACAGTGTAAATTTGAAGTAAAAATTCTACCAAAGGACTAGAAATCTGTCATTCGGAATGGCGATACTCACGGTTCCAATTATGCTTGCAACGCGTATCTCTCACAGGTGCATCCAATAGGAAGCGTTGAAACACTAAATTTACAGTAGGCCTTTGGGCAGTGATGGCTTACGCTAAGTGCATTGTGCTCGGAGGAAACAACACAATAACTGCGTTACAACTTGGAGAGATTCAGAACAAAGTCATCGCAGGAGCATTTTAGATTCTGTGTTGATTCTTAGTTCATTCGCACGATGTCCACTCAATGATACACCTACATGTAGGTAAACACGTGAAGAATTTTACTACTGATGGATATTTTGCTTTTGCCGAGTTCTTTTTTCTTCGCGTTAACTGTGGCAATGCCACGAGATCGCGTTTTGCGCCAAGAAAGTTTTCAAAAATGCCATTGCTCGGTTCATTCGCAGACAGACTTGTGCGCGAAATGTTTAGTTGACGTGTACCAGATGTTCAGTTGACAAAAGTCTCTAAACTGCTACGTATTTGAATTTACAATAACTCGGGCCTTGTAGTATCTTATCGATGACTGCATGTTTTTAGACAAACTTCCAAACATTTATAGATGTTTACTGTGTAAAGGTATAACACCTTGTTGAGAATACAAAAGACTGCGGAGTTTGACTTTCGACTCTTTACCAAAGTTTATTGATCTAGGTCACGCGACCATGTCTTTTGGTACTTTTTAGAAAAAAGAAATATGCATTTTAACACACAAAACAACATAAACAAGTTTCGTTTGACACAAATATCCAAGAATATATCTCAGAAACCCGGTTACAGTTTTCTGACTAGCACTTCCTTTTCAACTTGCGTAATTTTCTAGTTAATTCAAGAACATCACGAAAATCCTATTAATAAATGTTCGTCCCTCGCGCGAAATTGGGACATTATAAATACAGTCCCCTGAAATCGTTTTAGAGAACAGAGTTGGAATCATATTAATATCATAATGTTTCTTGTGAATCCAATCAGACATTTCTGAGATAAAATGGTCCGAAACTAACCAACTTAGGGCATTTTATAGCGTTCTACATAACTAAAGGCTGTAGTTTGCTGTTTATATGGCTAAAATGGACATCAAAAAAAGACTTTTTAGTCTCATAAAACTAATCCCACATTCCTCATCGTGATGGGACCCTACCAAGAACATCGAAACTCTCAACGACTCAAGTAACTCTGAAATTGCACGCATGCGACTGTTGGTGACTCATTCGGTATCAATATCGGGTGAGTATGATGATGCGTTTAAGCGCCAAAGCGCCTTGATAAAGAGTAAATCACTGACTGCTAACAAACGGGAGTGACAACAACTTTTATTATGAATGAGTTAATAGTCCCACAAATTAAGAAGTCATGCGGGAAACCAACTAAGATTTTCAGCGCATTTTCCTCTAAGTGTAGGCTCATGTTCCTTAACTTCTGATACTGAAGAAACGGCCTCTCATAGGCAAGACTTCAAACATTCGCTGTTTTTGCTTGCGATTGAATGTTTTGTTGAAGAACAATTTTCCTAACTGAAAGTGGTACAAAGAAAGAAGCACTGTTGTGAATGTTGCCAGTGCCCCTTTTCCCTTCATACACAGTATTTTTTACGTCATTAGAATCTGACTTGAATTTGCTCATTGCTGAGTGCACACATGGAGAGAGGCTTAATACATGTAACGAGCATAGTGACAAAAATGAATCTACGTCAGATGCAAAACAATGGCTCTATCATGACGTCACGATGCGTTGTACGATTGACTGCGTGATGCTTACACACTTTCGGGCCGGAAACTTTTCTCTACATTTTAGGTCCAGTTTTGCTACGAACTCAACTAAGTCTGTGTGTTTATTGTTCTATGCTGGAGTACATTTTGGTTACGGAGATAAGTTTCTAGGCGAAGTTCGCATTTGATGACCAATAGGTATGAGCTACTATCTCGAGATATCTCGAAATTTCGAGTTCAGACTCGAACTTGTAGCTTTAGTTATGGGGTCATCAAGTACAAACTAGGATTAGACAGTGATTCATACAAACCAAAACGTTTTCGTGCTCTGGATCATAACTTCTTTATCTTGAGTGTGTCTTAAAACAGGACGAAAAGGGGAAATAATTTCAAATTCGATTTTGAGCACAAAGATTAGACTACGTGCACTGAGCTGAGGTGGTCAAATGAAGAAAAATTTACTGCGTCACACATGGCAGCATTGGAAAATTGTGCAGACGTGCCCTTCTGGCGAATAGTATTGTGAGTAAATACCGCGAAACAGGAAATACACTGTGACATTTCGCAAATACGCTCCCGGTGTACTTACATTTTCTTTGAATCACAAAACTACAGTTTCAATTATATGAGCTAAAAATTCAATTCATTTCGATTTACCAATTTGGGTCAGAATTGAAATTACATGTTCGAGCCATTTATCATTCTAACATCGAAATTATCATGGATAACGTCCTTAGAGGTTAAATGGAATTGTTACATGGATCTTCAATAGGTACGCTCGTAATTTTTTAGCATGTAAACTTGGCATATCACAATCCCGAGACAAGTACAGTGTATAGCCTAAGACCTGAGACCACCCAACGTGAATCGTGATTCGACTCTCTGAAATTGCCAAGGACGTCTCCAAACACGCTTCGATAAAGTTTTTAAAGTTTGATAAGAAGGCATGCTCAATTTTCTTATCGCCTTTAGTAAATGTAAGTCTGGTGGTTTGTCCGCTTAGTCAGATGCCGGTGAGAGGCATGGTTCTTCAAAGGTTGTAAGCTTCTGTTTCAAGAGCAAATCGCGACTGCAAGGCGTGCAAGTATTGTCACTATGGTCATAAACCAATTAAATGAACTCATTTCAGATAAACCGGTACATGTAGATTTGACGGTTACAGCTAATGGATGGAAAAAGTTTGATAACACCCCGTCCCTCAACTGCCACACGTGAAATCACACAGACTGTTGAAGTTCAAGCAGTGTTGGTTGTAATACACTACATGTATACTCTGCATACATTTTACATGTATTATACGCAGAACAACGGCACTGTAGTTACAACGCCACCTTTGGCCTTCCTGGAGAACCAAAATCACAGTACATTAACTCTAACTTCAGAGTAAACATGGGTTGAAACTAATATGGAAAGAGTGACGCTTAAGATGCCCTCTGATAACCTTCCATGTTACGTTTCATGATATCTAAACATGGGCCAAGTAATCTCTCAAACGCTTCTCTATCAAGGAAAGCGCACTTGACTTTATTCTCTGCATAAATGCTTGCCGACCGCGGCTTGTTTTCTACAAGTGCCATCTCTCCAAAATATTGTCCTTTGGACATTTTGGACACTTCAATCTCTTTTCCGCTCTTCGTGATGGTCACACGTACGACTCCGTCTTCGATGAAGTACATCCCGTCTGCATCGTCACCTTCTATAATAACTTTGTCGCCAGTTTGAAATAATTTCGGTGTTAACGCGTCGGCGAGATTCATTCGCTCATAGTCACTCAGAGATTCTAACATGGGCACTGTTTCCAAAATTTTCTCGTACATTTTACGTTTCTTGAAGGCACTCTTGACTACAATTCTACGAAATGAATTACGGTCCATAGCCCAAAGCGTTCCCGCGCTACTCGCCTCAATTGTAGCCGATCTCGGCATATTATACATCAGGGCAAGTTCTCCAAAACTTCCCTTATTGTCGAATTGATGGACTCTTTTGTTTTCTCCGTTTATGGTTACCAGTACGTTGTAAACTCCGGTGTCGATAACATAAAAATTATCCCCATCGTCTCCCTGCCTGATGACAATTTCATTTGGCTGAACTGCTTTTTCGAACATGGCGTCGATCACCTCTTGAACCTGATCGGAATCGAGGCTTCGGAAAAGTAGAATACCGCCAACTGCTTCCAAAAGACGCTGTCGCTGCTCGTCTGTCTTAGGGTAAACTGTTCGCTCTTCTTCTTCGTCATCTTCTTCGGGGTTGTACCTGGGAAGGTCATGAACAGAGATTGATACAGTAATTGATTTGTTAATTTTATGGAATTATGAAACTGAGACTCGCTTCATAAAAACTGACTTAAGGCTTAAACCCGTAACACTATGTAAGTTAGTTCCCAAATTTGGGCTAAGCTAAATGGAATTCGAAAATGATTTTTTAATTTTCCGTTTTACTTGAATACAAACTCGAAGTATTTGTCCATAACTACAGGAATGCGACAATGACAGTGGTGAGGCGGAAGCCACAATCACATTTTTGAGTTCTAAAATCAACACAGAGACGTCGGTGGAAGTCAATATATTGAATAAGATTAGTGTCATTCAAATTAAGCAACTATAATTGTATAAACACATTAATATCATAACTGTTGGAAAAATGTGGCGTATTAAAACAGCATCTTTTGGGAATACGTTTGGACTACGGATGATTATCTGTTTACAAAACGTTCAACTAAAAATTTATGAGGTCGTCATTCGTTTGTCACAGGAGGATTTCTGGGGTTTCTCAGTCACATGTTTAATTTAGGAGTCCAGGTTTGCGTTCCGTGGACTCTAAAAATGTGAAAACGCAAGATACTTTGAGTCTACGCGAGATATCGCCATGTATTAGAGCAGATATTGCGATCATACATATACTTCATGAAGCTTTTCTTGCGATTGTCTTAGTTCTACGGAACACAGTTCAGATTTGGCTGATTAAATTCAATTCCCGGACGCCGACATCACTTTCTCAAAACATAAATACGTTTGGTCTGTTTCGTTCCCAAGAGAAATTTACTGTAATTTTTTAATATTCCTAACTCCCATTGTAACTGAGGTCATTTGTTTGAAGTAACCTCAAAAAGTTTTTGGGCCGTTTGATACCAACATATTAGCCTAGGGTTTATTTGTTGAGTGCTTTAGGATTACGGGTTGTGCATTTTACTGTTGTACACTATCGAATAATTAACAAAAATGCATTTACATCACTAAAATGTCAGTGGTTGCTGACTGATACGGGTATTAATTAAATTAGACATCCGAACAACACGTGAGGCACGCGCCCGCGAGCCAACTCGACATCAATGGCGAACGGGATTAGCTTAATCGGATTGAGTGGTAACTCGCCAACACGGATTATGTTATTACTTGCGTTTTAATGGCGTAACTGGCTTAATGTGTTCCCTGTGTGTGCGTGCGTGCGTGCGTTCGTGCGTGTGTGTGTGTGTGTGTGTGTGTGTGTGTGTGCGTGTGCGTGTGTGTGTGTGTGTGTGTGTGTGTGTGTGAGTGGATGGTTGGGTGGCAATTCCGTTCGACGAGTTCACATTAGTAACACATTCGAGTCGAATGCAGTTTTATCGGTCTATGCTATCACATGCTAAAACACGCTTTTCTAAAACAACACTAAATCCACTTAACAACAACATTCCCTTTAAGGTTTCAAAAAAGCTAGTTCTTTGTAACCCTCAACAGTTTTGAGCAAAGTTGGAAACTCCTAAAATGTGTGCTAAACGGGGAAGCATGGCCTACATTTTACTCTGTAGACCAGCTACTGTACAAAACATTGTTTCTTGCTGTGTAAGTTACTGCTTGTGTTAACAAAACCCAAAAATCACAAGGCTACATTTAAAGTATCAGTTTGGTGTTGATAAAACGTCAAGAATACTGCTTTATCTATTAAGAAGTGTCTTTATGACAGCAAGACCAGATTTAATCAATGCATTCTACACAAGTTCTTTTTTTGTGAAACACTTCATGAGGAAAATTTCTCGCTTACATTGGCCACTGCTCAGATTGCCTTAGCTCCAGACAATTTTGACGATGCCTATTCAGCACGTCCTTTGTATTGATGTAGATCTTTGCTAATGAAGTGGAAAGTTGGTAGCTAGCATTACTGTCTTAACAATGGTTGTTGTTAGTACCCCCAATTTTGGTTTTCTCTGACATTTGCGCTGTTACAGCCTGCAACTCTAGAGAGTAGTTTTAACTTGGTACATCATAAATATTACAAAACGACTAAAAAGGTTAACTTGTGTTTATCTTCACAAAGGGCCACTTCCCAAAGGAACGATATGTTTGATATCGGTTTTCGTTCTTTAATTTTTAATGCTTCTACAAACTTGTTTTTTCTTACAGGGAACGGGCTGATAACTTTTTATCTAAGCTTCAAACTTGAAGTACCAAAACAGTGGTAGATTTTGAGCGCCTGCGAAACATAATTAGTTAAGTTCATTGTGAGCCCATTTCTGAACTTTCCACATTACAGGTACACTAAACATTTCACGTGTCATTAAAGTTTAATCTTTATTAGAACCCAAATCATTAAGTATATAAAAAAGTGCAAATATGGTGAAAACAAAACTGTAGATTTGGAATCTCTGGACAATTTCGGTGGCACCGACCATATAACCATTCTAGCTATTTGTCAGTAAGGAAAATTTAAAGTGGGCACAAGTTTAGTACAGTGTTTCCTGGTCAAAAATCTGGTTAAACGATATTGAAAGAATATTGAAAAACAAATCCATGTGATATTGTTAACTCTGACCGCCGTTTGTATATCCACCGAGTATATCAATACGCGCGGTAGTTTATCTTCAATCGTACCCAATCATGGCTCGAACGAGGGCCCCATTTGCCGAAGTGGGCAAAAAGGTCCGCCTAAGAGAAACAAAACGCCATACAAAACGAAACAAAAGTCCACCAAAAAGTCGCAGACGCACCATGCATAGACCTGAAGGTGGTATCCCGTTTTTTAGTCATCCCACTTTTTTGTTAGCAAAAGGTCCACGTTGTCAGAGATTCGAGCCCCCCATATTAAAGGCTGGGTGCACGCATGCCAATGGTTGTAGTTTTCAGATTATTAGTTCATCGAAAACCGTACTTGGTTGTTCTTTTTCCAGCTGAATACCGCCGTGGTGTTCGTTTTTAACGAAAGCTAATGTTTGATGCATTTTGAAAATTCGTAATTATGTACAGTCAGAGATGTGTAATACAGTTTATGGTCTGGTCAAATTACACTTAATTGGGTCTTGCTCGCATCGAGCAAGGCGCCGCGTTCTCTTTGACCCTGGTAAAAGCCGCTCAGAAGGAAGAGCGGTGAAAATTCCCGCATCTCTTTAAAAATGCGTGACTTTCTTGTAAGCGTATTATTCACGGTACTGTATGTATTCTGCGCCTCGAACACCCACCATCCTTTCACAGCGGTAGCCTTCACTATTGGTGGCGCTCTAACAGAGCTTAACCTTTTACAGAATACCTTAGCTCGTGACCACGTCAATGGCAAATATCTAACACCTTACCTCTCAGCCGACACAGAATTCCTTCTCCCATAGTTTTCCTGATTCTTCTTCTTCAGTAGTACGGGTTCCGGTTCACCTGCTTCGTCATCGTCGTCCACAATAATATACATTGGCACGGACTGAGCCTTGTGCGTGTCGCGAACTCGGGTGAAATAATTTACCGAGTACTCGTAAATGTCATCGGGTCGCTCTCGTAGGACGGATACCGTGAATTCTTTTAATAAATCTCCAAGTCCTTCCGGTATTTCAAAGCTTGCCATGTCAGTTTGCTGTTGGCTGGGCTGTAATGAAAGGCATAACTTCGTTATCCAGATATGCAGATCTTGTGTAGTTTGGCCGAATATTGATTAAATACAAGTTCACAAAATTAAAATCGTGAACAATATAATGGCATTGATGAAGTATTCGATATGCATTATTATAAATAAAAATGTAATACGACCCAACGTTGTTGTGACTCAAGCTACCGTAGTCCATTTGCTGACAACGTCGGAAGACAGTTAACTAGCTAAGTCAAAAGTTAGGGTTCATTTTGCAGTTGCATATTTGTTATCTTGTAAGCACGCATTTAGTCCCACGCGCATCAGATTCGGGTTATGTCCGGGTTAAGACTCATGCACCTAAACGCGAACCATTTGAATAAAACCATACTTATTCTCTGACCACGTCACGGGATACCAATCACCAAACACAGCATCAGACACCCAAAACCCGACGAAAAAACCAAAAATATGCCCCTGTCTCAACTCGGTTCACGGACCGATCAAGTATTTACTCTGAACTGAAATCCCGGATCGTTATTTCGGAGTTCGACGCCTTGTTTCGCGGTTGATTACTCGTGTTTGTGAGTGAGGACTAATGATATTATTGGACCCATGGGCCTTATTTACCATAAGCCGTGTCTACTGGGGTAACTGTTAATTGAGAAGTTTTGTTTAATTACACTTTCCGTTTCAATGTAGTTTTAACTAGGCCCTACATTTCAAAAAAAACATCATAAAAAGGATTTTAACACAAGTTAGTTCAGTCGAAACTCAAGCGTCCAGCAATGGTGAATCAACACAACTCCAAGTACTGTCAAACTTAGCTGAACTTAATATGAATTTAGCTTGATTTTCTTTTTTTTGTGTTGCACCACCACCTGAAATAGAGTGACAGCTGACATGCATTATGAGCCCACTCCCAATTGATGTCACATGGTAAAGTTTCCGCGGAAACTCTGCCCATTAAAAAACAAAGCAAGGCGACAAAAACACAAACAGCGTGAAATTATGATATTTTAGTGATGTTTATCGGCTGACGAATCTCATCCTGTACTCTAAACTGGTGAATGTAAAGGAAGTGCATCTTTGTCTGGTTAGCCTGACGTGATCTCGCGAGGTTTCACGCGTGAGAATATCCGTGTGTTGTTCTCGTTTAGCCTGACGTAGTCTCACGAGCTTTCACTCGTGAGTAACATCGCATTTGAAGGCGAACAGGATGAGTTCCGTTTTGTTAAGGTAGCACTGAACAGTTAGACAGCGGCCGCGGCCAATTTGCATTCCCAAAATGTTAAAATTTTGGGTAGGCTAAGCTTGGGTACATTTTGTCAGAAAGCACGTAGGCTCAGTGAATGTGGTTTTTTGTATTTGTGAACATGCTGAGTATAAAAAGGCCTCTTTCTCGGCTGTAGCTGTACTCTTGTTCAAGATGGTGGCCCCCAGTTGCAATTGTACATTGCTGTGTAGCAAATGAGAAATTGGCTGCGATTTCAGGTAGCCCTCAAACAAGCCAGATTTGCAAAGAAACTACATGTAGTTCGTTGACAGTACATTTGGACCACATTTTTGAAAACGGTAGGAAATTTGCTTTCGAAATCTAATGTTGGCTTTAGTCGAGCATCGGCAAGAAAGTGGTGGTTTTGGGGTGAAAAGTGCCGATTTTGCATCTTCCCCTTATTTTTTAGTCTGTCTTGGTTTCCACTGGGAGTGAAAGGGTCAAAAGCGAATAAAGGTTCTGTGCTCATCTGTAGGGCTTGTTATGTAAAATGACTCAAAACTTTTCTTTATTTGCATGCAGTTTTTGACAGATTGAAGAGTCCATTGAAGTGCCGGTGTTCTGAGAGGCAAACCCCTGTGAGAACTGCTCAGTGCCTCCTAACCTGGCGAGAGCGTGTAAACTCTCCATGCTTTTCAAACGACGCATTTGATTGGCACTAGTACCCAGTTCACTGGCGTGCTTGTTGCCTTACAGAAAGGCCGAGCGTTGACCATCATGCTTGCGTGCTCAAGGTGAAGCTGTTTACAGGCGAAATAGACATGTATTTTAGGACGAATATCTAATCTTTGCACCTGCCTCCCATTCTATGAAACTGTTAGACGTATGTACTCGACACACACTCGGAATTCTCTTGAGATATTGATTTTTTACACGTCATGAGAAACTAATCTACTGCAACCGACAAACAGTAAATTTAATTATTTTCAAGTCAAATGAAAGGCAATATAAACAGACATACCATTTAAGAAACAGTTGACTTCCCCAGGAGACAAGCGCAGTTGTAAAAAATTCCCTGCACGCCGCAGAAAAAGGTCGAGGCGCGGTGTAAATGAGGCATGACATTAATTTTATGGGTTACTAATTGATAAGCCAGCTAGTTTTATTGAAGGTAAAGATAAGTAAAACACTGAGGGGACATAACTGAAAACGGTTGTCAATACTACGAGTTCCCTAGCGAAGGGTCACAGGCAGTAAAATGGAATAACCGAAGTTAAATTTCACCCCTCATATTTTTAATTTATGTTGAAACTTTAAAATTTTGATCCATTTTCGCAACTGAGGTACAAATTTAGGTTTCAAGATCAGAAATGTAGGACTAAATTAAACTTTAAATAAAGTCACTTCAGTCCAAAGGCAACCCTCGTTCGTGAACACCAATGGTGTTCACGGAGATAACATCAAAGACAACGAGACTGCCAAGTCATGTGAAGCGAAATGATTTCGACAATGAAAACGCCTACACTTTACGACACTGACGTTAATGCCGACAACGACTCTTAGGAAGCTGGGGACCTCTGCTAATCCCACCATCACCGAAAACATTGAAACTGACGATGAAGAAACTTACAAAATACACGGCACCAACAAACGGAGGCCGACATCGATGGCAGAATGACCAAGACTGCTTACGGATGTACCCGACATCACTGAGGCTTTTGACGACTACGCCGCCAACAACGCAATTTTTTTGTTGAGAACCAACACAACGGTGGTTGCTTAGAAACATATACAGTACGTATTCTCTGAATGATGCTAGGACTAGCGAAAATGCTAACAAATTTAAGTTCCTCAAGCGATGTTTTGAAGAACTTTGCGCAGAGACTAATCGACAATTGACACAGAAAACTACACAATTTGAATGTCTATCTTTTAAACAGACTTTGTTTATTTTTAGTACGCTGGTTTTGTAATGTATGCTACTCTTGTATATAGCAAACCGCATATTGAATCACATGTACATACGGCTGGTTTGGGAAAAATTTAGTATACTGAGCCACACCATGACGAATACATGTGTGGTCAACAACCTCGAGCTCCGTTCACCGTATGTGACATACATTTTGAGAAGTCAAATGGCAATTTTATCAGGGCCACTGCATATGCGGCCAGAGCTTCAAGAGTATTAAGACAGACTGTTAGACGTTTCTCGTCTTTCTCTCCTTACGAACTATGAATTAACCCAATTCCTAGAGGCGACAACACTGAGCTAGTTAAAACAAGCTAACCTGTATTTTCTCTAAGACATAAAGGGTGAGTCGTTAATACAGGGGCGACATCTTTCCTCCATCTATTCAGTAACTTTGACATCTAAGCCGGTGTATCACGATGCTCTCCAGATCGTAAATTCACGAGTGCACGCATTTCATTTACAGTATGGCCATCTGTTATCACTTCGCTTCTACTCCCATGCTTACGACGTAAATCATGCACCAAAAACGGTAAAAGCTGGTACGTACTCGAGAAATGCCGAAACCAACATCGTATCCGAGACACAAAATAGGGTTCTCAGGGTCGATAAAAATCCATTGAATTACATTTGTGTTGCGAATGAACCATGACTCAATTTATTACTGAAACTGCAATTATAGAAGTGTATGGTTATCTCGTGTATGCCACGGTGACGGCCTGTTCTGAAACGAAAGGTCGTTTCCTCTAGAACAGAAATCACCATGACAACGCGAGTGTCCGGCTTAGGAGACGGTACTTTCAATGTGAGCTTAAGCGATCAAACGTATTTACCGTGAACTTCATTCAGAAACAAGAAAAAAACTATAATTTGTGTTAAGCTTTAATTCAAATACGGTAATAGTCGCCAATGTAGGTTTACATATGTACGTCATAACTAGTTTTTGAATCATGTATTAACATCGTTAGAATTTAATGACTGGCGGATAGTGAGTGACTCAGGTGTTGAATCCGACTTCAATCAACGGTGACGTCACGTTTCAGATGTTTAGTCAACCGGGTGAATTGCTATGTACATAGAAGCTAAGGATTAATAATCGGAATTCTTCGTTGAACATTGTAATTTATTCAACTCATTTTGAGCCTAACGAGACAGAGTGTAAATACCAAGCTATATTTGATTGTGTGAAGTACTGAGGCACTTCCGATTTTATTTGAAGTGTAGCCTAATAAGTTAATTTCCCAGAGAGAATTCGAGTTTATTAAGCAAAATTGGCCATCTTCCCCGCCTTAATGTCTTTAATTGCATAAAACCCGTTGATTTACGCCCAACTCAAAACATTTAGCGTTATTATGGACGACGTGTCGTCTTAAGCTCGTTTGACATCATCCGTCTTTGCCACGTAAAGAAAGAGAGGCGCTGTTTATCGGCTTACAATTTGCATACTTAACACCAAACACGTTTAGTTTTTCCAATAATGATGACATCAAAATAGTTTTAATGATGTTTCAAAACAGTGATACGCAGTCTTATTCAGGAGGGCATTTTCCGTTGGGGAAAGGCCTGTGGAAATTACGTAGGCCTACTCAAGGCACAATTAAAAATCTAAACGTGTCAGGTTTCCGCCAGCACAGGGCACATCAAGAAACTACAATGACTATTGCTCAAATTGTTTTATTTGCCCCTGATCAAACACAATATTTTACTTTAATGTGACTACGTTTCATCCACAATCACGTTAACTATTTTTCCATTATTTTATACGGGTCAAACGTGCTGTCGCGTAGGGGTAGGAACTTGGACTACCTCGACAGAATCAGTAGTAGCAGCAGTAGCAGTCGCGGTAGTAGTAGCAGTATAAGTAACAGAAGCAGTGTAAATAAGCGGTAGTAGTAGCAGCGGCAGCTACACCAATGTTTGTAACATTTACAGTAGCAGTGGCGCTGACAGGAGCAGCAGCAATAGCGGTAGCTTTAGTCGCCTGCAGCAGTATCAGCAGCAGAAGTGGCGGTTGCTGTAGTTGCAGCAATATAGCCAGTGAAAGCAGTAACACTAGCAGAGCTAGTCGTCCCACTGGTAGCTGCAGCTGACACTACCAAGAGTAAAACGATAGCTTTGAATTCAATACCATAAAACAACGTACGTTCCAACCTCACCGACTAACCATTTCAGTGGCCGCCATTAAGCTCATAGGATAAGTTACTACATGTAAGGTCTCGACCATATTTCAATCGTGTGATTTTGCGTGATCTCGCAAGAAACGTGGTCAACGGAATACTTATGGTTAAGCAGGAGAGATTTTTTTGCAAAGCTACTCGTACTTGCCAACACCGCTTCAAAAGCAGACTAACATAGTAAACACTACCATAGGATCAATTCAAACGAATTTCCTCTTACGTTTTATTAAGGTTCGAATTATCGTAATCCGGTACTAATCAAATGAGGTGTCGCTTTTTACATTTGCTAAAGGGATTGAATGTGACCCCAAATGTCCTATCGGTAGATGACTAGTTGCTCAAAACAGAAAGGAGGATTAACTCGACAACACATGCAATACTTACCATCAAAGGCGAATTGTCGGTCAATCACACATAAGCGCTGATCAACCATATGATCAAGAGAACAAATAGTACTCAGCTAATTCACTCTTGGCATATTTTTTTGTAATAATCCCAAATCTTAAATGGTCTTAGTACGGACTCTAATGATAACGTTTTCAGAGTTCGTATTCAAATTTGATCCAAACAGACAACACCAAATTCAACTCGTCACTAAACGAAGTGAAAGGTTTGTGTGCCGTCATCAGAAAAGTTTTACATGCGCACAGTCTATACTAAATCTAAGTCCGTTATTCGAATTGAGGTGCACGTGCCTTTGTACGAAACACTTAAGTAAAACCGACGCATTTCTAAAACCTAAAACCACGAACCTAGAGGGTAAATGGGCCTTGGGATTGAGTATTGAGGCCACACTGAGATCCTGGAAGCATGGATCACAGACTTGATATGGTCCGTTTTAGGAAAGCCGTCGCGGTTACCCAAATTGTGACCAGAATTTAATGCATTCGTTGTTGAGTTTCGAAGATTGCACTCGCGGCAAAACATCTACACATATGTCAGGCCCATAATCCAACACTCCACACTTAGTGGCCGCCATTTTGCAAGGGCAGGCTATGAAGCTTTCGAGTATACTCCCGAAACACTCGCTTTTCAGTGGCGTGATCTTGCGAGATCTTGTTTCTCGCGCGAGAAACTAGGCTCACGGAACGCTCTCTATGTGTGATTCATCAACTACGGTATACCACTATATTAATCTTTTCTAAATCGGGTGGTGAACTAGTTTCATTGCAATTAACTCGTAAATAGAACATGTGGTGTTCATTAACTACAATAGATAAATCTGGTTTATTGTATTAGTTACAACGTCAATTGACATGCCAACGGCTTTATGACTAAAAATCGAATTTCCCGTGATGACGACGAGTACCATTACGACGACGCATACGCGCACGACGATGATGGAAACAAACTCAGCGTGCGTCTACATACAAATGAAAAAATGAACATATAAGCCATAAGCCAGGTCTTGAAAAGAGTAGCACGTCGACACAAAAACGTGGTCTCCGCTAGCTCGCGGTTATTTCCTCAAGATGAATTGGGTTCCTAAGCATCTTTTTGCATAATTAATGGCGCCAGCACATGCTCTTGAAAGCACCTCTATTCTGTATTTCCACAACAAAAAACATAAACCCCCTCATTGAGTAGCCGATGGCTTTGTTATTTTTATTTCAACACATTAAGTGGCAACTCACTTGGAGTCAGATCACGCTTCAACGTTGTCATCCCACCTTCTGATCAATATCATAACATTGATTTATTAAGCTGTTTACCCTGTGGATTACGAACATGTAAATCATAGTGTTTTCTCTAGGGAGGCAACCTCCGTTGTCACTCCAAACCTCTGTAATACGTGGCCTTACTATCAATGTTTATAAACCATATGCGTGGGAGGGTTTAGAGGGCGAACAAATGTAAGCGCAGGCAGCCTCCCCTTGGTTTCCGTTCCCAATCTATCCCTCACTAACCTGTTTCTCCCCGATATGGACAATAGTTTATACCGTCTCCATCCCCAGTCGACATCCTAAATCTTCCTACATCCCCATCGATTTCATATAAGCTCTGACAATATTTTCACCAACGACCCCTTTGGTCACTTTCACGGGCTGCTCTAGCTAAAGCTCTATGGCAGGGGCGGATTTATGGGGGGCAAACCGACATATTGCCTCGGACTGTCCCTCAGAGAAGAGGAAACAGCCCCGTGATTACGTCATCCAGTCACCTTCATTCACTTAAAACAGGTTTTACGCTTTCAATAGCAACAGGAAAAGGGAGGCAGTCGAGGACCCCTTTTCGCAAGTGGCCCCTTGAAACAAATCAGAAAAAATAGAAAAGGGCAGTCATGAGCGCCGTCATTGTATCGCCTCCAGTAGCTGCAATTGATAACAACTGCAATTTCGGAAGAAACAAAGAGACGGATGACTCCATTACCCCGTGCTAAAGAAGAGTCCCTAAAAAAATACATTGGATTGCTAAGGAAATCTATGCAGAAAAAGTCTTCAGTAAAATGGGGTGAAACGCAGCTTGAAAAATGAGTATTAAGTCGGCTTAAATATCCATTAATTGTCATTAAACACGGTTTTAGTGTCTTTCTGGTGTACCTTGTGTTAGAGTTAAGTGCCTGTTGTTACCTGATAACAGGTAAATAGTATTTTATTCCGACTAGACAGAGAAGACGCATCGATGCTATTTCCGGTGCATTTGAGTCGTTGCTAGGTTTAAACCTTTACATTGAAGTTGCTAATGGATGAATTTCTCAACCTGAAGTAAAATGCCCCTCAGGTTTCACCTGCAAGTAATGACACGACAACATCTTGTATATTTTTGCATTGATCAGGTAAAATCCCCCAAAAATAACATTAGTGTCCAAGAGCCGTTTTGATGACGCTTTGGGAACATTCATAAAACGGGAAAATTGTTTAATGACGTCATGCTTCCGGTTCATAGTGCTATTAAATACGGATCTTTCTTTAATTGAACATTGCTCATTTATTTTGGTAAGTTATTAAAGTGCTTTTAATCAATATTAAAAAAAAAACAGCAATCCTACACCTACCAGCCAGGCCAATGTTGTTTACACAATCCCGATCTGCCAATAAACCTAAGGGCACATGCTTGCTTTACTAACTAACTTTGCCTCAGGTGTTTTAGTTGGCAAGGTTGCCTTTGCAATAACATCAATACTTTGGTTTAGAATTTTGACTCATACATTTCCTCATTTTCCAGGTTTCCTGAAACACGGCCTCCTTTACAAGCAACAAAAAAAACATTAGCAACACCTACTTTGGTTTTACCTCAACCTTTGCTTAGACTTGAAGGAGTCGAAATATTTCGAAGAGAATTCGAATTTGACATTTCCAAAATGTTAATTCGACCGTTACGTTCTAGTGAATCCAATACGTGTGTTTAATTTGTCTACAGCAAAGAAGCACAAACATAACGTGATTGCTGTCTCGGTGCCGTGTGCTTAATTAACATGTGTTGCTGAGTTTAATCAAAGACTCAGAAGGCGAGGATTTAAAGAAATATTTGGATGATCCTAACTATGCTAGTGTACAGCAGGAACTAAACGACAATGCAATTTGAACATCGTCCATGTTAAACAAAGTGCAGTTGTATTCATTGCAACTTGTAAATGTGAACAGAATGAAATCCGCAAATAGACAACCTTTGCACTAATGACGTAGCTCGGGGGCTCACATAGCCCGCGTCATGCAGTGTTATTCCTCAACACCACGTCACAATACTTACTGGACACAGTTGAGTGATTTACGGCAGATCCTTTTTTACACAAAACTCGTTTTTGTAAACATTTGACAAGTTTTAACCTACTTCTGATTCACGTCTTCGCTATGCATGTATGCTGTGACTTTAACTAACTCTACCAAGCAACCACATAGACAAGAAATTAGCGAGCAAGTTTCAATTTAAAGCGGCATTAAACTACTGCCTTCTTTTTATAGGTTTCGATTGATGAAAACGAGGCCGCGCTGGAAAATACAAGTGTTAATACAAAGACAAAGTACACTCTGTGATACAACGCTACATATTATCCCACTTAAAAACACAATGTTTTAATGTTCCACTCGCAAAGTGAGCTTCGTTATTCTTACTCCCTGTTTTATTGAAATATGAAATTTCAGCTGCGAGATTTTTGTTACCTGACGTCACCGTGCAGTTGCATGTACTTTACGATCGCAATCATGCCTTTAAAGTTCTTTTTCGGATTTTGATGAGGTTGGAATTGGACTAGAACAACTTAATAAGGTGTAATTTCCATCCCAAATAGCAAAATTATAGGGCAAAATGATTACGTTCTCATAATGAGGTTCTATGTACAAGGTACCGTGCATCTTACCACGCGATAATTGTATCGATCCCACCTCTACGCTGCTCATGGTTGATAGCCCAAAGGGCCGTCCCAGATTACACGGCGATAGAACTCGCCTTTTTCTTGAGATTAGAAAGCGCGTGACCTTGTATTGGAAGCAAATTTTCGTGCCCCTCATTGGTGTCGGGAACGCGAAGACTTTCAGCTTACGCATCCACGGGTATTTGTCCAGTTTATCAAAATTTGTCACGTCAGAGTTGTAGCCAAAAGCACAGTAGTACTTTGTTGGCATTGGCAGGGCGAATAGAGTAATGCAACCGAAAAAAACTCACCTGGGTGCACGCATGTATCCTCATTTTAAAAAAGAATCTGTAAAACAAAAATTACGACGAACGTACTCATGAACGTACCGTAAAATTGCTCAACATTTTACATGTATACGTGCCCTGAGGCCTCACCCACCCTTATATTGTTTTGTTTCGGGATTTGAGGTGGAACCTTTTGTTTTGTGCTTTCTTAACTTTTCACGGTGAATTAGCGTAGCTAATTAAAACACAATAAAATAATGAATCGGATGGATTTTCTTGATTGTTTGAAGAGGAAGATTTGCCCCCGCTAGCTAAATCCATTGGGTATTTAGAAGCCACGATCACGTGGCTGAAACCCTGTGTCATGTGGTGATAAGTATGTGACATGTTCCCTGGAGACCAATATATAACGCATGTCATCAGATATAGCGATATACATTGCACATGTATTATTATCAAAGTGAGCAGTTTGTTGCTCGTATTGGTTCTTGCATCGTCGAGACAAAACAATAGTTTGTGTCTCCAGTTGATCCTTGTAAAATAAATGTCTGTGGATATTATTTAACATTTTGCTATGGGCGTAAAGGGTTAAAGCTGTCTGCACATAGGTGAACAACGAAGGCAACGCTGGAAGTTACTGCAGTGCACACAGTTTTGAATATTTTAATAATGTCGGCATTAAAAGACGTGTCTTGCCATTCTATCTCAATCCACAAAATAGAGTACATTGCTACATTGTACCTGATGGGACACGTCATCACTTTTATGTTCAAGTCGGTTAAAATGTTCATCCATCTCTTTTCCAACTCTACCATATAACCCGATTATGCATCAAAATCATTCCGCGGGGTTTTGTTTACGAAATTATAAGAATCAATGTTTAATGCCCAATTTTCTATTATTTTGAATAATGCCCAATATAAGATCACAGATACATGCATTCATGCATACATACATACATATATACCTTGGAATAACAAACCGAAGACACTTCACCGCGATAACATGAACGTTTACAGTGTACATGTGGGTTTGTAAACAAGTTGGACTGTGATACGTAAAATTATTTACCATTTAAATGTGTGAGTGGCCTTGTTTTACACGTCACAGCTTTGAATATTATTAAAACAACATTTAGATGGAAGATATAGCGGACAATCCTCTGAATGCGACCTCGTGAGTCCGGTGTAGTTCACCATATCCCATTAGCTGGCACCGCCAGCTCCGTTCGCCCTCGTGGTAATTTAAAAGTGATATGGTACTTTCACTGGGAAATAAAATAAATCAAATTGGACTAACATTAACAGAGCCAGTGCAATGAAGCGAAGCGAACACGCTGAGGGCTTCATATTTAGAGATTCAAGTCAAAGAAACAGGAAGTTGTCAGAGTCATCTAGTGGCAGAAAAATGCAGGGATCGCGTGTACTGACCGAACTTTGCCATAAAATTTGGGAAGAAGGGACAATGTATTAAACATCCCTAAGTGAATACTGTAGGCAGGACATGAACAAAAGAGAAACAAAATCACGTCAGATTAGGGCAAGGGTTACGCAAGTAAGCTCGTGATCACGTGACCATGCTCTCTAACACAACCAACATGGCCGCAAACTGAAGAAAATAATCAGCGAGGCTGGCAAAATGTTGGAGTATGTTTCAGC
The DNA here is from genome assembly GCA_002633005.1 of Phoronis australis. Taxonomy (NCBI): domain Eukaryota; kingdom Metazoa; phylum Phoronida; family Phoronidae; genus Phoronis; species Phoronis australis. Next base: position 8,074 of record NMRA01000355.1, on the reverse strand, counting down.
CGCTTTTGCTGAAGTCGCATGTAAGCGTGTTCTGCAGTTAATGTAATATGTAGCTCCCTCAAAACATGGCCACTCTTGACAAAATCAGGAAAATCATATATTTATATGTATATCAGAAGTGGCACGTGGGATTCACATGAAACTTTCAGATATCATGCTTCACGGATTGTTGTCCCAGCCACTGTTGTTAATAAAAGTTCCCACGTTTACACGAGGGCTATCAAGACAAGACCTACACGAATGTTATGAAAAGAATCAAAAGTTGCATAAAACATAAATGAACTGAGACTTTAAAAGTCTGTAACCACTAACAGCGTTTTAAGATTTTCTCTTGTACATCGAACGAATTTTGATCACGTCGTTTGATTCCTTTCCTATTTGCTTAATTCAATAAAATGATCTAGTCACGTGATCAAACAATAGCAGATTGGTTTGAAACCAAAATTCAAATTCTTCAGGCTCTTTACTTTCGGAAACAAATACTTTTTACTGAATTAAACTCTATACTTTGTCGGTCCTAATTCACATTGTAAACATCAAATACTTTTCGTATTTGCCCTTCCAAACCCACGTCATCCCATATTATCCTTTCAAATTTGTTACAATAACTCGCCTAGAAGTGCTCTGACGACAGTAGCCCGACGATATATCAAAGTTAATGGTCCTGCTCTAGTGAAGCAATAAAGAAACTCTATTTTTTTCTCAAGCCTGGATGTCAATTCCAAAAATGGGAAGGAAATACTGTAGGGTACCCTTTGTCTTCTAAAAGCGACTGCTTTGGTGTCGTTAAAGGACTGCATTGAATGCCTCGATTAAGACTAGCACGAATGTTGTCGCGTTAATTTCCTGTTTTAGCGAGAGTGTTCGTTCTTGCTGGAGTTGATCATCACTCAGTATGCTCACCAAGTCTCAAGATGGCGCTGATCGGTTAAGCCATTTGAGACTTGGTGAGAAGTTATTCCTTGTGCGCGCTGATTGGTCGTGAACGACGTTCACCGATGACTGAAGGATCCCATGGAAAGCATTGAGAACCGATGGGGTTGCCTTCAAATAAATATTTCCAATAATAAAATAAATACATAAACAAGAACGATACAAGAAACCTTCAAACATTTGAGTCTCTGAATACGTAAATACCATCTTGTGAAGATTATTGTCCTAATTTCCTTGATGTTACAAATTTGAGTATTTTTCAGTAGAATACACTGTTCGTTACTGTTTGGAATAAAAGGTGCTCTGTATTCATTTCTGTGCGGCTTCAGTATGATTGTGTGTTCGAGTACAAAGAAAACGCAGCTGACGTGATTCGCTGTCTTACCCGCAAGTGCACTCTGGAGTCTAAACTTAAAATCTTGAGTTTGAATTCGAGCAATGCTCACACTTCGAATGTATACTAGTCACCAAGTAGTTTGAACTTGGAACAGGAACTCGTCTGTTTGAGCCGTAATGTAATCGAGCACACAATTATCGACACTCATCTAGTCACCTGGATCTCCTAGCCTCCAACTATAAATTAAATCTGTATTTCCCTGGCTTAGCTGGTTAACAACGAACATCGAATTACTCGCTCTCATGAAAGAAAGTGTTCATTACCGCCATAGGATTCTTAATCCGTTACCAACAAGCGATTCAGAGCTATATGTGGCTGGTCAACCTTAAACTTGCGAATTCAAAAATGGCGCAGGAACACGTGACTTCGGTAGAAAACGGGAATATCCTATCGCAGTAAGGAATATCATGAAACCGATACCATAGAAGTACAATGTTTAATTCGGTTTTTGTTTCAAGCCAGCTAAACAGGGCGAAAAATCCTTATAAAAATAATTGGAGACGGTCTAGTACACGTTGTACCAGACGTGTGCAGGTCCCCTATGCGGGGCTCATTGAACTGATCACCTGGGACAATGTCTGTGCTTCAATAATACACAGTTAAAACCGAACTGAGGGTCTATGAACCTGATTTCGGCGTCTAGCAGTGTGGCCTTGTGGGACTTGATTCCGCGGCCTCGAGTAAAGAAAGTGGACACCTATCATACTAGGCCACACCACCTCCTGAAACAGCTTAAATGTCAAACGTAATTTGTGTTCGAGTTCAAGTGTGGAGATAATTATCCCTGCTCTAATACCGGTGTTTACGCGGATGCTGCTATCAGGCACCATCGGTTAATGGCGATAATGATACCTCAATATTAACGACTCTAATGATAGTTTTTATCGGCAATAATGGTTATGTAAGTGCATCTCCTTTCCAACAAGTCTTTTCTTTGCCAATAATTGCGTGTATCAGTGCAACCTACACGAAAATCTACAGTGATAATCTACATGTACATTAAAAGTCAAATTGCAAACTACATTGTAGTGTCCGTTTTACGCTACAGACAAGTCTGTCAAGTTCTTTATAATCCGACGGAAGTTTCAACAGCTTATTTGCAAATACATGTACCTATTAACTCTATCGTCGGCGAAATACACTTGTCTCGCAAGAAATGTGATTTTTTTAGACCAGCTTATGTGACTGCAGTTTGGTGGTTTGCGTCAGGGGCGGATCCAGGATTTTGAGTTGGGGGAGAGGTCAAGGAATAATCAGAATTTGGAAGATCCGCGCTCCCAGCTTAAAGTGTGGGGGACGCAAGGATCTCGAATTTTTGGGTTCGCGGACCTGTTGACTAAAAAGAAAAAGGGACCTATGCGTTGTTTATTCACCCCTGAGCCCCTTTGGTTGCGTGCATGTGGTAATCAATAATTCGCACCCAAACATCCAAATGGTATCTGGCAGAATTTTAGGGGGGCCCCCTACCGCCACTGTGCGTGCCATCTTTACTCGGTCAAAATGCCAATTCCCAGCGGAAACCAAAGTGGTTTATTTCGCGGTCCTTTTTTCACAAAAATGTTGTTCTTAAAACACGGAATGGTAAGTGCAGCAGAATACGTGTAAACAAATATATTTCAAATCAATGTGATGCAGTTCATTTTTCCAGTTAAAATTGCCGCTCTTTCAAGAGCCGTTACAAACTTGTCAGTAAAATCATTAGGCAGAGCACTGTTAACGTTTATTCACAGCGATTACACGAGATAAGGAAGGTGCTGCCAATGTCACCGATATGTGAAGTTCTGGTGTGGACAGCACTGCACACGCTCAATAATTATGGGACCTTGGACACTTAAATGTACACTGAGAGGGAGAGCCTGGAAAAATTGCGAAACACTATCTTTTGCTCAACCACACTTGTGTTGAGTGAACTCATGACAGGGTGTGGTTGGTTCTAGTTGGGACTTTAGGATGTGCGCCTGGTTGGGTGCAGGTTAAAAATCAGCGCTTTTCTATTGCCCATGCGTGCACTTAGCCTAAAAATGGGGGAATTCGAATTTTTGAGAAAGTGGACCTTTTACTTAAAAAAACGAGTACGTTCAGAGCTATTAATTGTGCATTCGCCGAATTTTGGTAGTTCCTGCCTTTTTGGTGGACTTTTGTCTCGTTTTCTACTTTTTCGGACTTTTTGTTTCTCTGAGACTGACTTTTTGCTCATTCCACCAAATGGGACGTCCTGGGTGCGCGCATGTTGCTTGTGACGTGTTAAATGACGACACCATTTTCAACTCACTAAAACATAACATGTTGCACTCTGTTCACTCCACCACGTTTCTCTTCAAAAGTGCATGCATTTGTCAACGTTGTTCGGGAGAGCCTGACACTTTTGCAAAACAGTACCTTTTGTTCAACTATACTTGTGTTGAGTGGGCTTGTTCCATTTTGAGACTTTAGCAAGTGCGCATGGTTTGGTGCAAGTTAAATAATCAGCGCTTTCCTATTGCCCATTCGCGCACCCAGCCTAAAAAGTCGAATTTCTGAGAATGTGGATCTTTTACTAAAAAGCGGGTACGTTCAGAGCAATGAATTATTCCCGTATTTTTAGTGGACCTTTGTCTCGTTTTCTACTTTTTTGGACTTTTCGTTTCTTTGAGGCGGACATTTTTGCCCATACCGCCAAATGGGGCGCCCTGGGTGCGTCCATGTTGCCTCTGACGAGTTAAACGACTGACGAGATCATCTTCAACACACGCCCTCGTGCGGGGTTAAACAAACTATAGTATAACATGTTGCGTTCTATGCACCCCGCCACGTCTCTCTTCAAAACTGCATGTCTTTTTCAACATTATCCTTTTTCAAAATTGTATGCTTTGATGACATACAATGGAATACTTGCTTTGAGCCAATGGGAGGTTTGCGTATGGCTACTTAAGAAAGCGAACCTCCATTGCGAACGAACCAAAAAACGAAGCATTTACCTTGTGTGTTCACGAAAGTAACATGCTTTGAGGAAAAATTACCGCGCAATTCAATATAAGAGATTTTATTGACAGAATATCAATTACTTTTAACAATGTGAAATGGAAAAGCTTTCTCCATTGATTGACTATGACCCGTTCAGTCAATGGATGAATGCAACTTAATAGCTTTTAATAATGAAACGACCAGTAGACCTCGAGTCTGCTATAACTGTAATGAACAGACGTGTAACACATGTAGGAATTGAAGTTAAAATCCAAGAACAACAAACACTCACTCAAACACAACTGTTGCCACTCAGCAGGATTATTAACCCAGTGGATTTAAATACAACAAACATAACACAGGAACAGCTTTGTTTGGGACCGAAACGGGGGTATTTAAAAATAGTCACACTTTGGTCGCAAAGTAGCCACATTTCTTCCATGACGTAGAGTGAGTGAAATTATTTTTGACAAATTATTTAATAAAAATCGTAATTCAGGTTCTGACAGGTAATCAGTGCCGTACAGAAGGGGTGGCGTGGCGCTACTTGAATCCCCAGACTTTGAATTGCCTCGTCCTGATGATTCCCAAACGGTCCCTGCCGGCCCCGATATTTTTTATGTTCACCAGTGTCATTGCCCCTCGGGTCCCGGTTCCCTCTGTCCAACGCGCATTTCACCCGTCTCGATGACCCCGGCATTTGTGCCGAAAAAGTACCGAATATGTATCATTTTTCAGAGAAAAGGCATAGTTTTGGTTGCAAATGATTATTTTAAAATGACATGTGAATTTTAAATATATGTTTGTCTGTCTATCTGGCTCTCTATATTTCTTCCCGTAAACTTATGTATCTTGTGCCTGTATGTCAATACTTAAACCGGTTCCCTATCCTGTCTGTCTGGCTGTGTGTACTTCTTTCTTACGTCTGCATACCGTATTCCTGTACATAGGTTTGTCTGTCCGTCTGTCGGCCTGATTGCATTTCTTCCCGTAAAGATATGTATTGTCTCCCTGTTTGTCACTTTGCCTGTTTATCCACACATCTGTCAACTTACAGTGTACATGTATCTATCTGTCCCCCTGCTTGCCTACTTGTCTACCCATGTGTCTGTCAATCTATCTGTCCGCATGTCTGCCAGTCAATCTGTCTATCCACACAAATGTCTGTTCACCTGTCTGCCTGGGTGTATTCCTCTCTGTTTGCCTGAGTTTGTGTTTATCGATTTGGAGTATAGGGTGTCTTACATCGTTAAATCCAATTCGACTTCGACTTAATTTGATCACCTTGCTTCACTTTACTGTACTGTGGTACATTTTTACGGACCATCTCTCATGTCTGCTACATGCATTAGCCTGCGTTCCGTCAAAAAAGATCTTTTCATTCAGACCACATAACACCATTACACTGATCCCAATTTGTTCCTCACTCAGACTTTTTTTTCTGGGCTTTGGTAAAACATATTTCAGCTACGTGTAGTTTTATGGTCTAAACTGTGCACGGCGTTCCCTGATAAAACGCGGTCAATGCTTTTTGAGACTTGCTTTTTGTGATAACCAACTCTCAGTTCATTCTAACTTTAGAAATCACCTGTATCGTTTGAGCAGGGAAGAGGCCTAAGACCAATTTCATAACATTTAATTTGGATCTCGCCCTGTTTAGCTGGCTAAAAACAGACACCGCGTTGAGTTTTTACTCTCAATCGCCCTCATAATACTTTACAGTGTAAGGATTCCATTTCCGTTTCCGTAAAAAGTCACTGACAATGCGCACACGCGACATATTCGAATTTCACAATTTTACTGTTTCCAAACGCAGTAAACTCTTCGCTGATGGTATCATTGTTTGTATTTGTAACGTGAATAGAATTCGACCACGGGAAGGAAAATACATGTATAATGAGATCGTTTGTATGAGAGTAAAACGCTAATTTTAATTTCGTTTTTCAAGCAGGTACAGAACCAGGGCGAAATGCAGTATTAGTGGACTAATCAGAAATTATTTTAAAACAAGGGGGTATGAGCTTGCAGGGAAGAACAGCCTCTGATTTTAAGAGTTGGGTTTAATTTGAATGAAATAACGGGGCAGGAAGATTAAACCCCGGCTGTGTGGGGTAAATCTGAGGCAATCGCGCTAAACATAGTGTGACGACGTTCTTCGCTTGTAATGCGATGGCGACATCTAGCGGTAACGTGAATGTTGGTGTGCTTTCGAGAGTTTTGTGGTCTACGGAGAGTGTGTCCGATTCCTGCTGTGGCGGCCCGTTACGCGTTCGGTCTGTTCAATTTGACGTTCGCATATTCTAGTCTGCATCTAACCTTGGAAGAGACAAATACTACTCCCGCCAAAGAGATAAATCGAAATCCCAATATCAATTACTCGTTGTTAATCTGCCCGTTTATGCGTTTGTAAAGAGGGTGACACGGTATATGACGTGTGCATCTTGTTAGTGAATGGGTACGCGCCTAATAAATGCTTGTCCATGTCAACAAAAATGTATGGACAACGGTTTAAACCCTTACGTCGTCACTCACACTGAAAAGCCCATTAGGTCCACCTTCAATTGAACTCTCCACATTTCAGGGGGGCTGAAAAATACATTGCAAGACAGACCTACTTTCCCAAAGTGTTCCATACTCCTGATTTGATTGACATGGCATTACTTCTTGCTCTTTTTGTCGAGTTCCTATAGTCAGCACTTCAACTCGAAATGAAATAGTTAAACTAAATTTCCGTGCACTATAGTATTGAATTACGCAATACGTGGGATTATTCACCACGAATTCGCCATATGCTTGAAAACCAAGTGTTGTACCAAAATACAATGGTTCTGTATGTTTCGAACAGGCTGGCTTTCACGTTTGCGTTAAAACTGTCCCTTAAACGAGACATTGTGTCCTAAACAACTAAGCAAAACGGTCATTTTTGCAGCGCAACCAATGGTGTGCAACTATTGGATATGACTTCGTTACCAGTACACGTCCATGTGAAGAAGCAAAAAAGCAGGTAACACTTGTGTTGCATTATGGGTAGAAACAAAAGAATGTTAGAGGTGCTCTGCTACTTCAGTACAAACACATATGCTTCCCACATTCACAAACCTTCTTGTGTTTCTATTGTGAATGAATTCACCTTAATAGTGCAATTAATGGGTCCATTACCTAATGTACGTGCCTTGCAGCGTGTAACAGCATACATTCAGATAAAAGCAAATATGGCGCTTGGTAAATATATTTTATGTAAGTCAGCACAACATGGGTTAATATTGTAGTTAGGTGACGGGTTGAGTGCAAATATTAACATTGTTCAAACACCAACAATGTTCAAATATTCTACAATGTCATATTCCACCTTTGAACACAACTGTCACTGCATCATGTGTTCTACTTTGCTATATTTTGTGATGCTCGTGTCAAAGCCGGTAGTGATATGGTAACGCATAACCTTCTGATAAGACACGGCTTCCTTTTCACTCTGTGTTGCAAAGTATTTTGTTTTTGTTAAACGCTTTTCTAAACACGTGGTTCCAGTTATTCGTCAATTAGCCAGTCTATCCACGAACAAAAACAGAGTTCAAATAAACAAGAGCCTTTGCATGCGTTCTTGAAGGCATGTCATTTGCAGCGTTTGCTTTTTGTGACTATTTGCGGCCAAACTCCATCCACGGAGGAAAAGCACAACCAAAGACTGTTTAAAAGATGTTTGTTCAAGTTTGAATTATACAAAAGTTTACAGAGTTTGAAAACAAACTACGCGTAAGTCACAGTAAATGCACGCCTGAGTGACCTGGCCACTTTAGCCGG